>JANRGW010050162.1:0-16786 GCA_024733675.1 Psilopsiagon aymara | reverse complement strand
AGGCACTGGAATGGGTTGCCCAGGGAAGTTGTGAATGCTCCATCCCTGGCGGTGTTCAAGGCCAGGTTGGACATAGCATTGGGTGATATGGTTTAGTGTGAGGTGTGCCTGCCCATGGCAGGGGGGTTGGAACTGGATGATCTTAAGGTCCTTTCCAACCCTAACTATTCTATGATTCTAAGATATAAATTCCCAGTGTATGTATAAGTAATATCCTTTAGTGGAAAGTAATAATTTCAGCAGAAATCGATGACTTGGGAAATAAACAAGAAAAAAGTTGTGAAAAGTTGTACAGGATGTCACAAGTCTCGGTCTTGAGCTAGTCAGAGGCAATAAAAAGACAGTTGGAAAAAAGTGTCACGTATTAATCGAAATCCCAGCATTCTGGATCTGACTTTACAATGGTGATGGAGAGGTGGTGGGGAGGGAAACTCGGTCTCACTTTCTTCCTTAGATTACATACTCTTAACTATTAAAAGAAATCACAAGGTGTTCTTCACAGCAGCCTCCAGGATACCACAATTGTGAAGTCCCTGTTTTTTTCCTTTCTTTTCATTGAACAGGAATCTCAGTGATAATTAAATGGTTAGTATTTATTCAAATAAGAACACAAATACTGAAGTAACAGGAAATGCACATTTACAGTAAATTCTGCATAACATATGCTCTTAATATAGGAATTTCTTAAATTTTATTTTACAGAAAAAGTAGGAATATCTTGAAAACTGAAAAGCTTAGGCCACGATTAGAAAAAACATTAATAACTTCAAAGTTAAAGAATGAAAAAAGGATTATTGCTAGCTTTCCTATTACTTCATCAACAAAAGTTTAGTTTATATGCAATCCATAGATTTTACTTTCTTGGGTAGAAAATGAAGATAAAAATAAGCAACTTTCTCTCAATAATGAGGACATTTAGTACAGAAGCCCAGCACAGTAACTTCAGCACAGCATAAAATCAGTACACATCCATCAGGCAGCTCCTAAAGTGGATGCCATGATCATAATATTGTAGAAGCCAGCAAATAAAAAAAATAAATAAAACCACAGTAACAATACATTAAGTAGCCAAATGAACAGCAACTAAGCACCACTAATGTTATTACTTTAGTACTCAGCTTATCAAGCATCCAAAACAACACCAAAGGCTTGCAGAAGAGCTGTTCTTTTCCCTTACCTTTGGCTGTCTGGAATATGGATGCTTTACCAGGTTACTGGCTGATTGCTAGTTTTCTTGAGAGCTGGCTTCCCCTCCAGGCAGACTGCTGGCAAATTTGTATTAGTCACTTTCCTCTCTGCCTCCCCATTCACTTCCTAAGCACTTCAGGCCTGTTTCCAATCTAATACTGTCCTCAACTTCAGGATTTCATTTTTCTCCCCAGATTTCTCTCTTTTGCATAAGACAATTTACTAATTAAGCACTGAAGCTACATAATGTTCAATACTATCCCACAGAAATAACTAGCCTGTAACTAAAAGTCTTGGTGTTTCTCAGTTCTATAAAGGCTTACCGTGACTGGAAATAATGTTTTTGCAAGAAAATATTAAACATGCTGTGGTGCATTACTTAGGCTTGGAGCTTTTCTGTATCATTAAAAGACATATCACATTCATATATTCTCTGAAATCAGAGTTTAGCTTTCAAACTAGAAGACGATGCCTACTATTCTAATAACGTAACTTGACGCTTATGTAATATAATATAATTTTCAATCATTTCTCTCCAATATGTTCTAGATCCCTAATAGCTCCAAGTAACATCAAAAGAAAAGTGACAGGACTATTAACAAATGTTACCAAATTGGCACACAGTATCTCTTTTCACTCATGCATAGGTATCTTACCTGAAGTGTTTTATCAGCTCCACATGATGCTATTCTTTGTCTATCTGTAGAAAAGCAGGCATGGTAAACGGCATCTCTATGAGGACGAACAACCAGACGGTAGAGGTTTTTCAAGGATGTTTTATTTCTACAGGGTAAGACAGTTGATTTTAGACAAGTAGTGCCTTTCTGTTATTCAAAATCTTCTATAAAAAGATAGCACTTTTTCACATCTTGAACAGTAGGCTTTACAACAAGCCAACCATCCCACTGCATCTTACCTCTCAGCCTTTATGATGAAGTAGTATGGGTAAAAACAAAAAAAATCTGAGTTATTATCACCCTCCAATAGTTACAGCTTAGAGGGCAAGAAAGATAATATGTGCACAAAAAAGCAACATGTACTTTATGGGCAAAGCTGATGCACTGCAAGACACAGTCTTCCTAATGATATTTTTATGATCTGATACGTGCTATTTCCAAATATAGATTTCTTCATGAGAATTCTTGTTTCCTGCAGGTCCCTTTTCAAGCTTATGCAAAAACATTCGTAAATCTGTTTAGATCTTACTAAACTTACTTAATTTTCACACTGATGACTTAATTCTTATCTCTAGGTACTTAACATGTGACTCTTAACTGCATTTCAATCGGAGATTAAGTACAGAATCTAGCACACCTGAGATGAGTCTTGGCTCACTTCAACAAAAGATTAAAATTAGTAGCAATCTTAATCATCCTGTTTAGCCAGATCTTAATACAGAAAGTCACTGTAATAAGGTGATTTTGGTGATTAATAGGTTGTTACAAGATTATTTTTTTCCCTAGAGTCACAATTAATCAATGCACTTCAAGTTTTTATTGTTATCCGTTTAACTTCAGGCTTAGCATTTAAATATTGGATAAAACACCTTAAAGAAAGTAGCTGCACTGTAGAATGAAAGTGATTTTTCACTGCAAAATACTGACTCATCTAAGCCATATTTTGTATCTTTTGCATATTTTAATAAACCCAAATTTGCTGGTCAGAAGAGCAGTGTATTCACCTACATATCCTACAAGCCATTTTTGGAACCTTGCCCTAGGGTGGGAGACAGAAGCATGTCTCTGTTCTGCTGATTTCAGTCATGTTCTTCAGCACCCAAGGTGAAAACCCTAAACTACCTAGAGATTTACCCCCCCTGAACTGTGCAACTTCCAGGAGTACTTGTTAGAATTCTGTTGGCTATGCAAAATGAAACAACCAAATATTCAAAGGGAAGACCTGGAAATTAAAGCATGCTTGGATTAACCTCCCTAGTTACTACCATATGCCCTGGTTTCAGGGATAGAGTTAATTTTCTCTCTAGGGGCTGGTAGAGTGCTGTGCTTTGGAATTAGTCTGAGAACAATGCTGATAACACACTCATGTTTCAGTTGTTGCTCAGTAATGCCTACCCTCATCAAAGACCTTTCAGTCTCATGCTGTGCCACTGAGGAGGGGCACAAGAAGTAGAGAGGAAGCAGAGACAGGACACCTCACCCAAACTAGCCAAAAGGGTATTCCATACCACGTCATGCCCAGTATATAAACTGAAGGAAGTCACTCGAAAGGTCCAGATTGCTGCTCAGGTTGGGCTGGCTGTCGGTCAGCAGGTGGTGAGCAATTGTACTGTGCACCACTTGGTTATTCTTTCCTCTCTCTCTTTACTGTCTATTATTATTATTGTTGTTGTTATTATATTTTACTTTTATTTCAATTATTACAGATTTATTTAAATAGCAGAAATTTCAAGATTGGATAGAGATTACAAGGCCTTTTAGTATTTCCCGTCTCACTACTTTCAAAAACTTTGCAAGTTAGCACAAATGCTCTCTTTTTTAAAGTGCATATTTTACTAGAAAACCTAAAAGCATACTGTAACATAAATAAAACTTGCACTACAATTCTAAATTTAAAAAAGTATTTACCGGAATTCCAAAGTTTATGAAATTATTTTTATCTTTGTATAGTTACTTACAAATATTTAAATAGGAACAATAATTGAGAACAGAGTAAATACATTTCTCTATTTTTGTGTAATTATTACTAATTTGTGGCCTTATATATCCAAATTTACCCTCCTCCAACAAGTTCTTTAAAATTATTTTAATTTCTTTTCCAGAAAAAAAACAACCAAAGTTCTTAAAAAGGTGATTTTATTAGCCATACATTGTGTTTCATATGAAATGATTTTCTTGCATCAAAGGATCAGCATATAAAAGCAGGTGGGCTGCAGCTACTTACATCCATTCCAAATAAAATGCTCCTGTTTCTCTTTGAGCATGTAGCTTGGCTTGTTGATATACCTCTGATGTCTCTGGTTGGCAAAGACCCAGCTGTATAATGTCAGGAAACGGCTGCCGTCCAAGGAGGTGCCCGTTTAAGGACAGAAATTCCTGGAAGTTCTCACGTACTGCGCTACCCTATGTACAGAGCAGATAATATCTGGTACCACAGGAAGAGGATTAATTTCTTAAGTCCCCTTCGCTTTATTTATTTTCTATACCGCTAATATTCTTACAGAAGCACTTAATTCTATTTCTCTATTTAGTTTCATTAGCAAGTACATATCCTGTACAGGAAAGCATATTATCCTTATTTTTGAAATAAAGAACATTGGTGACAGTGATTTACTCAATAAGCAGTCAATATAAAAGACTGTTCCAAGCAGCCAACAAAATTCTGTATCTCAAAAGCACAGTGCTATATGTACCCCAGTTACCATGGTCAATTACTTGGGCACACACTGAAGTTACAACTAACACTGAGAACTAAGTTTTCTTAATTTTTCTCTCCTTCAAGTTGCAGTTTAACTTAGTACAGGTTTTATGCTTCAGTTTTTAAAGCTTTCTACGTATCTGCCACATACACATACATAAAACAAAATGCAACTTAAAAAAAAATGTATTTGTAACAGACTGATCATTTACCTTTTGGTATCATACCTTTTGATCCAGGATTGAACTGTATTCTACATATTCATGAATCAGATGAGCAGGCCCTACCAATTCAGTTTTAGCTTTAATCCAATCTAAAGAAAACATAAGATCACAGAGTTCCTACAAGAAATAAAAATTCAAGTTCAGAGTGTACGTTTCATAATAGAATCTACTTAAGGGGAAAAAGAAAAGCACAGGAAATACATTAGGTATTTAATATGCTTCGGTACAACCATCTCTAGTTAATAATTTAGGCAATTTCCTTCTTTCACTCATCTTAATCAGGGATGGAAATTCTGGGTATAAAAGACTAAGCTTAGAATTAAGGACTGCTCTTTGCTACAGCTAGTCAGAGAAGGGATGGGGACATAAAGGAGAACTTGACTTGCTGCACACAAGACCTGGTTTAAGACAAAACTCTGAAAAAACTTCTAGTCCAGACTAGCAAAGATCACTCTGCTAATACTGATCTGTTGTTCTCCCTAACAGATACTGAATTTGGATTTAAGCAAAAAAAAATCTGTTACAGTTGTATTTAACTTAGAAAAAAAAGGTTATTTAGAAGGCAATCTGAAACTGCAAACAGGATTATGACAATACTTTATTTAGAAGGGTCCTACAATGGTCATCTAGTCCAACTGCCTGGCCAATTCAGGGCTGACCAAAAGCTAAAGCATCTTGTTAAGGGCATTGCCCAAATGCTTCTTAAAACAGGCTTGGGGCATTGAACATCCCTCTAGGAAGCCTGTTAAGAGTGTTGAACCACCCTCTCAGTAGACAAATGCTTCCTAATGTCCAGCCTAAACTTTCCCTGATGGAGCTTTTAAGTATTTTCGTGTGTCCTATCCCAAGGAGAAGAGATCAGAACCTTCCTTGCCACTTTCCCTCCTCAGTAAGCTGTAGAGAGCAATGAGGTCAGCCCTCAGCCTCTTTTTCTCCAAACCAGACACTTCCCAATCCCTCAGCTACTCCTCAGAGGACATTCTTTCCAGCCCCCTCACCAACTTTGTTGGCCTCCTCTGTGTGCATTCAAGGACCTTCATATCTTAAATTGTGAATCCCAGAACTGCACACTGTACTTGATGTGAGGCTGCACCAACGCTGAACACAGCAAGATAAGCATTTCTCTTAAGCAGGTGCTTTTATTGTCTTTGATGCACCCCAGGATGCAGTTTGCCTCCTGGGCTGCCAGGACACACTGCTGACTCCTGTTGAGTCTGCTGTCAACCAGCATCACTAGATGCCTTTCTGCAGGGCTGCTCTCCAGCCACTCCTTTCCCAGTTTATACTTGTGTCCATCCTAGGTGTAGAATCTAGCATTTGGACTTCTTAAATTTCATCCCATTAATTGCTGTCCAATCCTCCAATCTACATAGGTCTCTCTGAAAGGCCTCTTGTCCCTCAAGAGAGTCAACAGCACCTCTCAGTTTGGTATCATCATCAAACTTGCTAATGATGCATTCAACTCAAAATCATTGATAAAATTCTTGAACAGGGCTGGCCCTTAAATTGACACCTGAGGAACAACAGCCCATCCTCTCATCCCACAGTTGGATGACTTGTCCAGAAGGATACTATGGGGGACAGTATCAAAAGCCCTATTAAAATCCATTAAGAAGCTACTATAGTTAAGCCTGGGTTTTCAAAAAGGGTTAGAGAAAATCTCTTAGCAAAGCTTCTTAAAAACAAAAATACAAGCGATTACGATACAAAATATGAAATCTTACTAACTGGTTGAAAAGACACGAAAGGTAGAAATAAGGTAGTTTTCATAACAGACAGTGAATATCAGTGCAGTGCCTAAAGGACTTTACGTTGAGTTTTTACCTATCTGCTCCAAAGCCTGGGAGAAGACAGGTACAAGTGAGAAAAGCCGGGGAGAAAGGCTAGGTGGCTCAAGAAGGGAAACAGACGGCACTAGTCAGAACTCACCTTTTGCATGTTGGCACCAGCCATATGGTATGCCAGGAAGTTATACCAGTACATGCAATCCTCTTGAGATGTAACAGGTGTATTAAGTTTGTAATATTTCTTGTACTGATTTACTATGTTTTTATGTAGCTCCTGCAATGAGAACAAAAACACTATTAACTATCAGTTAATACTATACCAAGGTATGGACTGGTTTCAGTATTGAGAAAGTATTATTAATATTATACTGTATATAGTTTTGAGGAATAATATTATTATTATTTCTCAATTGTAGTACATCAACAAATAAAACAAGAAAAGCTTACTTTCCAAAACTGTACACTTCACCTAATTTATTGCTTAAAACTTCTCCAGAAACATTCTCAGGATACCAAAAGACACAAAAGCAAGCTGTTAACCCCCCTTCTCAGGCCAAGAACAGCTATCAAATCACTCTCCACATTAAATGTGGACAGCTGACAAAAAAAGACCCTCACATATATAAATCCAAAGCAAGTGTAATAACTTGCTTTTCCTTCATATCTACTCTTTTTGCCCTGTCCTTCAAAACCAACAAATTTATTTGGTACAAGTTATAGGTCCTCTCCCTGCAAGTATTGCCTTGAACTGAAAATAGCATTTCTCTGCATTGAAGAAGAAACTTGCTGCTCTGGTAGGGTCTTGATGCCTCTGGAATTATCAGAGGGCCATTCCATCTCCTGCTGGAAATGTCTTGACAGAAAAATGATGGACATAGAATCTTCTCTCAGTTTAGTTCCTTAGCTCCAAATGGAACCATCAGGAAATCATTACACAGCCTCAAGTTGAAAATAAATTGTTTTAATTAGCCACCATTAAGTTTGGCTGCATTGTGGACCTATTCTATGAGCCTACTCTGTATACCATTTAACAAAGCAACATTTTAGGAAGAATACCTAGCTTTGGAGAGTAAAGTGACTAGATGAGTCAACACCCTACCTGAAGCTGGTTGCGATTCTTCTCTGTAAGAAAGTCAAGCTGAAGATCATGTAAATAATAATGAAATGACTTTCCGTTACGATCACAGAACAACAGCGATTTGTTAACAAATTCCTGTAGTATATCTTCAACTTCTTCAGTTTCCATATCCCAAAGAATACAGAGAACCTAAAAAAGCATATTAAGACAGAAAAGAATCAGAACTAAGGGGAAACATGACTTGTACGAATATCATAACAGGCTACCAATTAACAGACAACAAAACACAAGCTAACAGATATAGATATATTACCATTTGTAATAAATTCAGTAACTTACCAATTGTTCCATACCAAACTACAGAACAGATAATACAAGTTAGCCCATCTTTTGACTATTTGTGCTGATTTATGGTGATCCTATCTTTTTCTTAAATGAGACAAATTTTACAAAGCAGTTTTTAAGCCTCTAGAGAGCCCAATTACAATATAATTTAAAAGCTGTATATGGAATGCACATTAAACTTAAACATTATGAATACAACAGTTACAATTTTTGTCATGATGCACTAAAGGACCTGAGCTACCCAATCTAGCAGTTACTATTGAGTTACATACAGCATAAGCTATACACAACAATTAAAATTATATGGATTCTTCAAAGTTATTTTTTTGTACCTCACTAAAATTGATGAGATTTCTGTGTTGCTGTTATTACCTTAGTAGGCACTTTAACATCTTTCGGGAGGATAGAGAGGTCTTTATAATAGTCCTTGTAATTGTCATTCAGTTGCTCAACACTTATGGACATTGCTTCATCAAGGGCTTCATAATCATAAGAAGAAGATTTTCTTATTCTTTTAAACTGCTTATTCTGCAGCTGTTTGAGATAGTATTCCCAGCGACTAGGGAAGTCTCTTAACAATGCACCTATCAAGGATATCACAAGAGGAGAACCTGAAGGAAAAGATAAACTTAATCTTAGAGGTTTTCAGGAACACAATCCCATGGTTAGTCAAGAGGCTGAATAAATCAGATAATTTTCCCAATATGTTGATTAAATTCTTGAGGTGTGGAGAACAGAAAAACAAAATATGACATCTGAAAACTCATCAAAATCAAGTGTAATAGGGGATCAGGGAGAAGATGCTCTGAAAAAACTGGCTGCAAATGAGTATGAGATACTCCTATTTAGTTAAAAGAAGTATTTCCACAGCATTTCTGTTTTACTTAAGGTGTACAGTATTAAAGCATGTCCACTCCTCTATTTTTAAGTCAAAACCTAGAAGAAAAACATACATTCAGTGCTAAACGATATGTTAAAGAATGGCAAGTATACCTTTGCATTCTCTTACAAGGCAGTTAGCTTGTTCTGGCAACTCTGATATTTTCATATTCACAAACAGGGACAAAATCTCCAGTCCTTTTTCATGTGCTAATCCACTTTCCACATGAACCTCATATTTATTGCCTAGACATAGAAACATGGAAAAATTTTAAAAGAACATAACAGATCCTATGAAATTGAGAGTATTTTCCAAGCAAAATGTGGAGCAAAGGACCTAGCTCATGACTTTTTGCATAGTATTTTATATGCTTAGTACTAAGAAGACTATAAATTCCACTATCAGAACCAAGTTTGCATTATAGAGACAAAAAAATTAGACTATAATCTAAGAACTGGAAATGCATTATGGGCACACTGTAGCACTAACTACTTATTAGTATAATCACCCTACAGCAGCAGTGTCACAGAGGTTAATTCATCCTGTTGAGATTCACTGCACTCTTCGGTGTAGATACACAACCTTCAGGATAACATATAACATTTTCTTCACAAAAAGCATAAAGTCTTACAAGGCAGAATTTTAAAACTTGTGCACAAGTTGACAGACACAGATTCTATCAGATTCTTAAAATATAAATAAATAAAAAAATCATGAGAACAAATTGCATACATATACACACAAAATCCATGGGGCAAGGCAGGAAGCTGTTTCTTACCTGCCACAGCATCTGTTACACTCCTGTCCCTGCTGGTGATAAGAACCTGACATTGATTATCAAATGCTTTTAATACCCAGGAATCCCAAATGTCATCCAGGATCAAAAGAGATCTAATGCAAGAAAAAAATATTGCAGATTTCAGATCAGCTATTAGTGTTACAATACAATATTGCATCTTAATAATGAAACAAAATTTTCAGAATTTAAATATATCACTGAATAATTTTTTTATATAAGTAAATTACCTTATTCCTCTTACAAAGGAATTGTCTCTGATGCCGAAGTTCTTTTTACATAAGCAACATTTTATAGCAACTATCTATTCAAATCCTATGGCTAGTCACATTTCTAGGTTACTATACAGAATCTCACCAGAATAATGTACCTGTGTATATCTAACAGAGAAGCTACTCAAGACTGTTTTTAAAACGTCCCAAGGGAGTAAGAAGTCAAAAGGATTGGCTAGCAAGTATACTTATGAAACGAAATAGCAGTTATTTGCATTCTGTGTGTTTTGTGGAGGAAAGAAAAGTTATTGAAACCAAATCTTATAACTTGTTTACATGTACTCCCCTTTTTTCGTCTTAAGGGATGGAATTTTCAGCTACACCAGTCATTAGTTAAATTGTCCTATTGTCACTGAAGCATGCCAAGACATTTATCTTCAGCTAAATGATGCCTATAACATCAATGACTATAAATTAGGATTTTACTCTTTATGAGCAATACATATTATGCCACATTTTCAAAGTTGAGTATGTCTTGGATATCCATCTCATTTTTATACAGTTTCTCTATTAACATTTTTTGATACAGCAGAGGGCTTACAAGAATACTATCATAACCATAAATGACTCAGTTTGTGGTACACAAATACAGTACTGTATTACACATCTGCCACTAGCATCTATTTACCTTTCAATTTTTGCACACTTACCTGAACTTACTTATTCTTTTATCATATGTAAGTCAGTAATTTTGAAAAGTTTAACAGTAATGCCTATTCAAGAATTAAATTTTTAGAACTATTCATAGCTTCACCCTGAATAACACTTCCTAATTATTTACAGTAAAACAGGAAAAGGGGAAGCAGAAAGAGTTGGGAAGTTGGTATTAAAATCAAAAATACACACCAGAGATACATGTAAGCACAACGCAGACACCTTAGATGATTAGACCAAAGATAATCTGTGAAGTTTTATCAGTTAAAAGAATAGCGGTTTACTCTACTGACATCACCTGTGATATCTGCGTAGCATCAGCAAACGAAGACGATCTTTAGCCTCCTCAATGTTAAGTGGGGGCCTTTGTGAAAGAGTGGAGTCATGTTCTAATCTACTGCAGAGATTCTGAAGTTTTATTAGGAGTCCTGCTTTGTCCTGTTTTCCAACAGAAACCCAGTGAACTCCTCCTGGAAAATAACCTAACAAGAAAAGCAATATTAATCATGCCATACACTTAATATCAGAAATATTTAATAGCAGCTTACTATAGTAATCAATAACTCAATTTCAATTAAAATATTATAGTTTATATGACCTATTGGAAACCAACCTTACAACTTCACCATTAGAAGGATGGTTCTACAAGACCACTGTTTTTTAAAGAATAAGTTCTATTGGGCAAGTTCCCACAGAGAATTCACATCATCACTGATGCTGTCACCCCTCCTTTCTATATGTCTTCCTGCCTATCCCTTTACAATCCCTGCCGCATCCACCTTCCCTGTAGTTGGGACTTAATGTTTACTTTTGTAACTCTACTACTGCAGGAGGTCAGAGTTCGGGATGTGAAAATCATCCCAAAACAGCGAACAAGAAGGCATCTAGAAGAGTCAGACATAGCAGAGGATGCTGTAGTCTCTATCCCTAGATCAAGTTTCCTAATGCCCAAGTCCCTCTTTCTCCTCGGTGTCCTATGGTGGTGGGAGAATAATCATTAAATGGTTTCACTTCTGATCTGCTTTAAGCTAAAGTGATACTACTGTAATCAAACCACAAACGCTTGCCATTATTAAAATATATGCAAAAGTTAGAGCAAGATTTTTTTAAACTCATGTAACAAGGAGAACAGTCTAAGGACTTAATGAGCAATGCCCGAAAGGACTATAAATTAGATATGATGCTTCTACTCTCATAAGCCAAAGCAGATTCCAAGGTGAAGAGCTATTCGGAATCTTTTCTCATAAATGAATAAAATACTTAGTGACCTATAGCACTGAATGGTTATGAAAGCTGTCAGTTGCAAGCAAACATTTTGGAAGCAGCTAAGGAATTTAGAAACCTAATTCCTATATTACTTTCAAGATCACATACAATACTTCACCATGTATGTCCAATACACGTACACCTGTAGTCATTTTTATAAAAAACATATATGTTTTTCTAAAAGTACCTTCCAAGAGATGATGATCCCTTAAAGCTTCTGCTGTTAAGACAGTCTTCCCACAGCCCGCCATTCCATAAACTGTGACCCAGCCTGGATCACTTCCCAAACAGCACAGCTTCTGTTTAATAGCATCTACCAGTTCTGGCCGAGTGACAAACACAACAGGTCTCTGTGGTACACCTCCTTCGCAGAGAACTGTCTTAACTGAAGTTAAAAAATGAGAAACATGAAAATAAGAAGCAACTTCCAAATGTGATGCCGCTTCAAACCAAACAACTCCCCACCCCAACAACTCTACCCCCACCTCATGTCCCATACAAATGTTCTAAAAACTACTCGACTCACAGCACCAAATACTGAAAACATACTGCTTTCTAGAAATAAATTACTTAACAGGCAACTAACTTCCCACTTTCAGCAGTGTTCCAATTATTAACTACATACAAGGCAAGCTAGTTACATCAGTCCCTAGAAGACAAAAGATAACACCAGTAGAAACTGTGGCAAACACAAAGAGCTCTGCTATACCCAAAAATCAAGTCACTTTCTCAGCCAGAAGTTACTGACGCATGGATGCAGCAGAAAAAAAAAAGCATACTTTGTAAGGCTTTTACTTAGTAATTAACAACAGCACAGCATTGTGGTTTAAGCAAGACTTCCTTTCATTTTAGATAAGATAGCACAACTTGCAATGGAGCAGGTAAAGCATAGCAGGAAAGAAAATGTGCACTTTATCACAAAGTGGCCATATGCAGCGCCGTATTATACTGATAAATTCTGTGAATTCTGACTTGGGTAATCAAAATTCCACATGCCTATGATACTTCTTAAAATGCAGCGTGCCAGTAAATATGGCAGTTACTCATATGCAGTTAGACAGCTCTTCCCACTAGAAACTACCAATTTATTTCATGTCAGCCAAAGATGATACTGATGACAAAATAGGTGAAAGTTGGGAATTAATGTAGGGTAACTAAAACATCTGGTGGAGAGAATTAACAACCTAATAACTAGATCAGCTATTGGAATGTAGGCTGACAGAATACAGACTACCTTCAAGATAAGCACCAAAATTTTGGAGGCTACAACTTCTTATGTTAAATTCAACTTTATTAAATATAGTAAGTCTTTCTTTCATATACAACAAAAATGTTACAATTTAGAGAAAACTGTGAGAGCTTCTGGTTTCCCTCTTTTAAAATGTACATTAATTATATGAACATTTTCCAGATAACCTATAAAAATCATAACTGTTGTTGACTTGCCTGCCATATCAAATATATGAAATACAGGAAATACTACTACCGCTATGACTTCTACAATTCCAAAACAAGTGAACACTCCAACTACTCCTTTTTCATTGGAACAAGTATTACAGTCACTTAGAAGGAAATAAAAAAGGCAACTTGTCTTAACTTTCATTCAGAAGGATTGCTGTAGTTACACTGACCGTATGAAGTCATTCCATCCATCGAACTCTTTCTGTTACCAGAGGAGACAGCAGGGATGCCGTCCTGAAGAAGTGCAGCAAGATCGCTGTATCCTTCATGAAGTAGTGCATTATAGAATGATCTATATGAATTATTATCTTTTGTAAGAATAATGTTTATTAGCATTGCTGCTCGCTCCTTCTGTGTATTCTAGAGAATAAAAAAACACCCAAAACAGTAAAACATTAAAAGAGATGTTATATGGAAATAAGAGACCTTAGAACTTGTCTAATCTATCACTTTGTCAATTATGGACTGTTTATAGTTCCAGAAACAGCCTCCCACTTGACCAAGCCCTTACCTCAATACTATGAAGTGCAATAAAAACTGCATGCTAAGCATATGCTTAAGAATTTCCTGAATCCAGAAATGAGACAGACAGAAATTATTATTTTTAAAACAATGATATAACACGTGAATAGAATAGGAAGATAAAAAACAGTGAGAGACAGTTCTACCTGCTGTTTTACTCTCTCCTCCTCCTGTAATGTTAGCACTTCATCAGAAATCATATGATCCATAATATAGGAAGTCTTGATGTCTTTTTCCAGTGCTTGGCGATTCATAAGTAAATAATTCCTACTCCTGACATCCATATTTCTTCACTGTGAAAAAGAGAAGGGGGGGAAGTCAAGTTGGAACCAGAACATAACTTACAAGTACAAGGAAAAATGTTTAAAAAATAGCTTATGAATTCTTGTTTTGAATTCAGAAAAAGTAGCACAGCATTTGCATTAGTGGAAGAGTGAATCTTCATGAAAGATCATAATATGAACTGCAGAAGGCTAAAAAATTTAGTTTTTTACCTTCTGCCTTGATAAAGAGACTTTCTTACCCATTATATGAATTTCGTTACACTATTTATGACTCGCTAGTCTAGTTCAGCTAGACAGTATAGTAGTATTGCGAAAACACTCGGGAAATCTAATACTTTTTTTCAACAGAATAACAAAGGTGTATTAAGAGTTGGATTAGTTCACAAGCTACTGTGAACATTAACAGTATTCTTGAAATACTGTTTAGATGCCATATGCTATCATGTTTAATAAAACTATACAGCTGAGTGCTGCTATAATTAATCTGGCTACATTATTTCTCTGATTGCTCCACTTGGAGGCATATAAAGTGGGTATAAAAAGAATTTCAATCTTTAACAATTATTACACTTATAGTAAAACTTTTGTGCTAGCTACATGAATGGAAGTTATCATTCAAAAAGCAGATATGTACTGCTAATTCTGAAGAAAAGAAGAAAATCTGAGTCGTTTTCCACATTTCTATGAATTTATGTTTATGAACACTTGCAGAACTAAAGAATCACAGTCTGTGCAGTCTAGTATTTCAGGAACTTCCTAAATGTCTCCATGAAAACAATTTTCTCCCCACCCACTACATCCTTCAAATTTTTGAAGTCCTTGGATCACGCAAGTAGGACAACAGGCTGAGAAAGACGACCAGTCTCATGGCTGACATCACTGGGCAGAACTACAACAGAAAATAAAATTCCAAACCCCATGAGATAAACTTCATGCTGTCTCCAAGTTCAGGACTTCATACAGGTATACTCAGATCTTGACACATGATGGAAGATGGAGCACTCAACACTGCCAGTGACTGAGCTATACGTTCCTTGTCAGCATTTGATGTATAACTTTACTATAAACATGCATTCTTCCTCTCTGCCATAAAAAACCAAAAGTGCCTGAAGAGAAGAAAACTATTGCCTACTACACAAAGGATTTCCAGAAGTGATCAGCTGTGAGTCCCAAATTATCTCCCCGATCACACAATCCTGCACAATGACCAAAGGCTCCATAGGCAATTGCAAACTTCACGGAGCAACTACAAAGCTGCCTGCAGAAGTGCTCACCTTTTTCACTTCTTCCTTCGGGCGCCGGGTAGTTGCAGAATAGCTGCCTTTGGAGCAGCCAGCGCTGGAGTGCCTCTTTCGCCGTACTCACAGAATAACCTATTTTCACTGAAAATGATGTGATCAGTTAAGTCTTATACCCGCCCCTGACACCACCGCACCGCTCAGGAGCGGGGACGGGAACGCTCCCCAGTCGAAGAAAAGTCCAGGTTAAAAATTAATAACTAAATAATAATTAAGCCACCGTGAGGCAAATACAAAACGAAAGCACCTCGCGAATAGAAAACAAAAGCTTAGCTCAGACCCAGACGCTCCTTCCTTTACCAGCCACAGGGAAAACGAAACAGAAACCGGAGCGCCCAAACCAACCCCGCTCCGGGCCAGGGGCTCTGCCCGGCCGCTACCACAACCTGCCCCCAAATCAGGAGAACAAGCCGCCTTTAAAGCACACAGCTCGGGGCCGCGGGATGGAGTCAGCCTCCAGGCACCGTGGAGAAACTGTCCCGCCCTGCCTGCCCTGCCCGTCCGCTTCCCTCCCCGCCGACTCACCCGGCGGGCAGCGCGGCCGTCTGAAGCCGCCGGCAGCACTTTCTCGCCGCGCACGGAGAATCCGCTGCCGCGCAGTGGGGAAGCAGCGCACCCCAACCACTTCCTCCTTCCGGGCCCGGGGGTGGGATAAGGGCCGACTCGGCCCACTCCCCTCCGCGGCGGCCGCCAGCCTCGCGGCCCTCGCCTCGCACGGAGCTAAACCTCGGCGCGCCGGCGCAGAGCCCTGTCTGCTTCGGCCGACTGCGGGAGCGCGCCTGACGTGGCGGGGCAGCTGCCGGCCGTTCCCGAAGGGTGAGGCCACGGGCTCTGGGCCAGCGCAGAGGTGTAGCCGCGGGGCGTGCGAACTTGGTCACGGCAGGGTTGAACGCCCCTCCGCGCTGCAACTGGGGCCCGAGGAGGCCTCCAGGGTACAGAGAGTAGCCGCGGTGGGCTGGGGTGCCCGTCTGCTGAGGGAGGGGGAACGGCAGGTCGAAGCGCTGCAAGGCTGTGTGGCGGCCTGCAGGCCTGCTCCTGGCCTGTGGGAGTTTCCTGGAAAGCACTGGGGCGGAGGGGAAGCGGCAGTCGGTCTTTCGTGGTGCCCTGTGCCTGGCGCAGGGAGGGCAGGAAGGGTATGGCAGACTCGGGAGCGTCCGTGGGGAGCTCGCCCATCCCCACCGCACGGGGCTGCGCTCTGGAATTGTCTTTTTAAGGCTGATTTTTTGTTCCTATATTAAACTCTTAACCTACCTACCATTCAGATATCTTTTAAGTTCTGATTTCGTAATACGTGCTCTTAATCCCAAAGGTGTTTTGAAAGTTATAAACCAAGATTTTTGCTTGTTTGGGGTTTTT
>JANRGW010050161.1:0-134377 GCA_024733675.1 Psilopsiagon aymara | reverse complement strand
GTCTCCAAGTTGGAGAGACATCAATTTGATAGGTGGACCACTCAGTGGATAAAGAACTGGCTGGATGGCTGCATGCAGAGTTGTGCTCAATAGCTCAATGTCCAGCTGGAGGCCAGTAATGAGTGGTGTCCCTCAGGGATCGGAGTTGGAACCACTCTTGTTCAACATCTTTGTTGGTGACATAGGCAGTGGGATTGAGTGCGCCCTCAGCAAGTTTGCCGATGGCACTAAGCTGTGTGGTTTGATTGATACACTGGAGGGAAGGAATGCCATCCAGAGGGACCTTGACAAGCTTGTAAGGTGGGCTGATGCCAACCTGATGAAGATTAACCATGACAAGTGCAAGATCCTACAGCTGGGTTAGAGCAATCCCAGGCACAGCTCCAGGTTGGACAGAGAAGAGATTCAGAGCAGCCCTGCACAGAAGGACTTGGGGGTGCTGGTTAATGAGAAAATGAACACGAGCCGGCTGCAGTGTGCACTCGTAGCCCAGAAAGCCAACCATATCCTGGGCTGCATCAAAAGGAGTGTGACCAGCAGATCGAGGGAGGTGATCCTGCCCATCTACTCTGCTCTCGTGAGACCTCACTTGGAGTATTGTGTGCAGTTCTGGTGTTCTCAACATAAAAAGGACATGAAACTGTTGGAACAAGTCCAGAGGAGGGTCACGAGGATGATCATGGGACTGGAGCACCTCCCATATGAAGATAGGATGAGAAAGCTGGGGCTGTTCAGCCTTGAGAAGAGAAGGCTGCGTGGAGACCTCATAGCAGCCTTCCAGTATCTGAAGGGATGGTGGGGAGGGACTCTTCATTAGAGACTGTAATGAGAGGACAAGGGGTAATGTGTTCAAACTTAAACAGGGGAAGTTTAGGTTGGATATATGGAGGAAGTTTTTTACTGTAAGGGTGTTGAGGCACTGGAATGGGTTGCCCAGGGAAGCTGTAAATGCTGGTGGTGTTCAAGGCCAGGTTGGACGTAACATTTTGTGGCATGGTTTAGTGTGAGGTGTCCCTGCCCATGGCAGGGGGGTTGTAACTAGATGATCTTAAGGTCCTTTCCAACCCTAACTATTCTATGATTCTATGTATTTTTAACACTTCCTTGAGATTTCCTTGGAAATCTCTTTGGCCAGTTAACTGAGTACACTAAGAGGAATTTCTTGAGGCCTGAGTAGGAAGAACCCAACTCAAGCAAATCTGCCCAGGCAGTTCACCTCATGTCATAACCAGAATTTAGGAAAAAAGGTCTTAAGCATGCTCAGCTCCACCTGCCAACCATTTTTCCTCTCAGTTGAGTATCATGCCAACATTATGCCCTACTCTTGCAAAAATGCACTGTGGAATATTCCCCTGCATTCATTTACAGTTGTCATTGTTTTTTGACTTTGTTTTTCCAATTTTTTTCTGATTTTTCTGCCATGACATTTGATCTTGGTCTCAGGAACTTGGATGCCATTTCCGCTTTTCTCTGGGCAGTGGTGGGGCTCAAGGTCTATGACGAACACACAGCTTTTCTAAATTTTAATCTCTCCAGATTTCCTTCTTTGTATTTGCACAGCCTGGTCTTGTATCTCTAATATCATTTGTTAGAAAACTGCAAATTCCTTCAAACACATAGCATCCTTAATCCTGTTTCATAGGCTGTGATCAGTTACGGTCTACAAGCAACAAATAAGCCTAGTTTCAACACAACAATGACCTTACTGTAATTTTCTTCCTCACATCACCGCAGACCCCATTTGTGCACTGACTACTATGTCACAAAGCCCAATCTGATTCCAATCTCGCAAGGGTACATAACATCATTACAAAGTCATATATACTTTGATTTCTGCAAGTCTCTTTAAAATGCCTCATGCTTAACAGGCAATAAAGATGATATAGTCATTGCTACTGACTTATAGAAGTTACAAGAATGACAGCAGATAATTAGAATTGTCAGGTATGATATCTTCTGAATATTTACCCAATTCATAAATTCTTGTTTGATCTATATCCGTTCCAATCATCCCTAGTGATCAGTATGAATGCAGTCAATGCGTGCTAAGCAAATCTGCTTTAAATAACAGTTCATGTCCCAGAGAATTTCCCAGTATGTCTTGTCAAAACCAGAAATGTGTATTCTACAGGAAATTCCAAAATTCAGTATTATTTTCCTGAATTAAAACTGAAATCTGAAATACAGCCACACATAGTTCCCAAGAACCTACTCAGGAAATCTTTTTTCTTTGTCATTAGTCATCAAGTAAAATTCAGATATTCAATATAATTAAATAGCTTCCTTTTGCAGTTGGTGCTTTAATATTACAATCAAATTGAAATTATTTAAAATATATTAAGTATACTCTCTGCATGAATCAGAAACACGACACCTTATTAAAATGAAAAAGCTAATTCTATTTAATAATTTTTCTACTTTAAATTGTCAAAACTGATACTGTAAAATTAAATGCCCTGGTTTTTATTAAAGTGTTTATTGCTGTGGAGGTTCGTTGAACAATTCACTGTGCCTCTTTATATTCTTGTATAACCGAAGAAAAATAAATGAGATAACTAGGCAAGACTGACTCACCAAAATAATCAGTCAGAGAAATTAGCCAATTAAAAGTGATCATTACTGTATTTCTCCTTCGAGGCTTTTTGTTCCTCCTGGCCTGCGAACACATATGGATTCACGCTCTTAATTCCTAGTTAAACACCTCACTCTTTAAGTTCACTTTTCCTCTCACGCTGATCCCTCCTAATGATGACTGAAGATGGTGTGTACATGCAAATGTAAATAACTTCATTTTAAAGATAATAGAGAATGTATTTTGCTAGTTGATCAAAAGCAGAGCACTAGTGCCTTGCTCTGTCGCAGTTTTTTGGTATTCAGCGATCTGTGATTTTTAGTTTATTTTAAGAACTAACCCTTGGCACCATGTAAACACACTGCCCTTCTAACTTTGTAATAAGTTTCTGTTAACTCTCCCAGCTTCTCACTTTCTAACTCCTTTCTTTCCTATTTTTCAGAAGAGCTTGAGACTGTGGTCTGCATCCTGACAAGTTGGTAATTTTTTTCCTAAGAGGTGACCATTAAAAAAAGACATCTAGGGGGTTCCAAACCCAACTAATAATGTTAAACTAATAATCAACCTATGATCTTTATATCAAATACTGGCAATACTGATAGACTATTCCATGTGACCCCCCCCTGCAGCCCAGGGAGGGCCCCACGCTGCAGCAGGGGGGTATTTCCTGCAGGAGCTGCAGCCATGGAGAGCCCATGAGCTTTCCCATCCTATTTTCTCCCGTCCTGTTGAGAAGGGGGAGGCAGACAGCATCTGTCTGGGCATCTGGTAGCTGGCCCAGGTTAACATGTCTCATTGATGTATCATAATATTATTTATCCATACTCAGGAGCATCCTGTCATATTACTGATTTGCCAAAGACTTCATTTGCAGCATGTCTTTTGGATCCCAAAGTTAGAGACTGAGAGCAGGATCCTGGTCCATCTTGGTAGTCAATGAAAAGGAGAAGGGTTGCCCAGAACAGATTTGGTGATTCAGTAGAAACTACATCAGATACCCTGAAATTTCTTTCCAGAGGAAAGAAATAGAGGAAAGAAATAGACAAAGGATATATCTCTCTGAGCTACATGCAGAGGGAAACATTCATTACTATATTTAGGCAGTAAAGAAGGTGTTTAATGCTAGTTACTGTAAAAAATGCCACTTAGGCCATGTCTGTGTTGGTAAATTAACCATTCCCAGCACCTTTTCTAGCACAAATGTTAAGAAACATGAAATACAGGGCTATAGCCTTAAACTCTCTTATCCTTTAAATTAGTGAAGGCTGTGTTCTTTTTATTTAAAGTGAATGGCCTTTGGTCCCACTGCTCTCCAAATAATACTCAGCATTGTTTGGAAGAGCTTGCATTGACTTGGGCCAAAAGCGGTGCTAAGGGCCATTCTAACAGTACAGCACTATAAGCAATGATGCCCCAGGGCTCAGGAACTCCCCCTGCTATTATTTAATTTAGTTCTATAGGTTCAACTTTAGAGTAAAATTTTAATCCCTGCATCAAAATTGAATCAATGTGTTGAGTTAAAGAGGCTTTTCAGGATGCACTGGTGTGAATCCCACACACGACCCCCAGATCCTGTTGCCCTGCAGAATCTCATCCTCTACTCTGGGGTTGCTCACTCCATTTCTTGCAGTAGGTGAGGTCTCCCTGCTATCAACATCTTTCTGCAGGCAAAGCAAGTGATCTCCACAGTTTTGATGCATCGTGTCATTTCCTTCACAAGCTGCTGTTGAGCTGCACCTCACATCTTTCTTTAAATTGCCATTGATATTAAAGCCATATGTATAATATTTGGCAAATCTTGCCATTCCGAAAACATTCTCTATGTTTTCAAGCACCTTCAAGTTTTACCAAGAAACTAATCAACATCCACCACGAAGGCCTGAAAACTCTATTCTGCCCCTGTAATTGAGAACTTGCTTTCATTCAGTGTGGGAAGAAGCACGAAGATGATTTACTGGTTTAGGAACTGGGTGGAGTAGACCACAAAGGAACAAACTGCAAACATGTGGTGCAAATTATTTGCAAAGGAGGAGGAAAAGAGGGAAAAAATTGCCTATAGATCTCTATAGATAGATCTGGATATATAAATATATAATGCAGAGTACCAGTGAAACAAAGCACAGATGATTAGGCCAAACCAAATATTCACATTAAACATTGCATTTGGCCTCATTTCAAAATAGGCAGCAGTAACAGCAGGGAGAGACATGGCTTGCCAAAATTGCATCAGACACACATTAGGGAAGGAGGAAATGAGTTTACTTGAGCCAGCTGTGACATCAAAAGGGTTGGTCTTGAAATGGATTGTGGGAAAGGGTTCCCCCTTCGGTAAGTTTGCAAAGTTCAGCCGACCATTTATAAAGACCCACCTCTAAAGAGAGCTTGACTTTTATTATTCTTTTCCTTCCCTAAAGGAAATCAGTGCTCTCAGTCAGTTAGAACTGTGAGACTGCAAACTGCTATAAGTAAGGAAATAAACCTTAAGGGAAAGGGTAGACAGAAGGTGTAAAGATTCATTCTGGAACAAGAGGCTCTGGGTTAATGGTTGCAATAGTTTTTCATTAAGAATGGTTTTATTGAGATGAATTAAGAAGGCAAAACTATGAGGAAACCATCCACTTGTCCAATTATTTTCCTGAACTGCAGCCAGCCTAATGGAAACTGTAGATAAAACTTAGAAAACAAAATAAAATGAGGCAGCTCCTGGCATCACTGAGATCTATGGCAAAAGTCCCACTGACATCAGGGAGACAAGAACATATATCAGTCCACAAACTCCCACTGACCTTGCAATCTTGCTTTAAGTCCTGATGCAGCTGTAGTTACTGCCCAATGATGTCCCACTAAGGGAAGCCCCTGATTCAGTCCAGCATCACTGATGACAAAGAGATGCTTCCAGCAATGCACTGGCAGCACTGCTTCTCTCTGGGACACTTCACAGTCACATGGAAAACAGGCTGTATCCAAATACTTTTTGCCATGGGGCTTGTTTAATCTTTATTGCTACTTAAACAGCTTAATTCCATCTCTTATGTACCTCTGTTGACTACGCTTTGGAGACTGAAGTTAGAAAAATGGCTCATTTAATGTAACGGTTTCCAGTTTTTCAAAATATTTTGTCTTGTTTTTCTCAACACTTATTTGTAAGTTATTTAGCCAAACAAAAAAAAAAAAAAAAAACAAACAAACAAAAAAAAACACCTCAAAAACGAACAAAATGGACCATTTTTAGTTTGACTCTCCCTAGCTCTGCCAGAAATTATTTTCACAGAGAGTGTGTCAGTGTATTATAACAAGTCCACACACAACACACAGTTAGTGTATTCACCAAGGTAACTTAGAAGAGAGCTGTAACCTAGGGTTCCTCAGCATTGGAGGTTTCACGTTTACAAGTAGATTGACAAGTGCTAGGGAATGTTCTCCAGCACAGAATCCCCATCACCTAAACTGCTGAAACATTTTGACCTGGATCAGCAGGCATTTCTCCAAGTTGTTTTAGATGCCCCTGAACATTAGCACTGATGGAGAACCACTCCCAGTATGAAATTTTGTATTGCCTTCCCACTGGCAGAAAAACTTTGTAGACACATGCACTGTAGCAGATGGTGGTCTTAAATTCCAATTTTATGTATTTTCAAGGATCCTGTCAGAGATAAGCAGGAAACTGAGCTGGGACAAAGCTTTGAGATGATCCTCACATGGTATTACAACTTCTAATCATCTTTCTTCCCTGGTAGTTGATGTAGAGGCTGAAGTAGGTCTTCCTTGAGTCCTGGGATTCATGACTGTCTTCCTTAATTGTGTCATGCTTTACAGAATTTGCAGGTTATGATTGAATCATAGAACGATTTGGGTTGGAAGAGACCTTAAAGTTCATCCAGTTCCAACCTGCCCTGCCATGAACAGGGACACCTTCCACTAGACCAGGTTGCCCAAAGCCCAGTCCAGCCTGGACTTGAACATTGCCAGGGATGGGGCATCCACAGCTTCTCTGGGCAGCCCGTGCCAGTGTCTCACCACCCTCACAGTAAAGTTCTTCCTTGTGTCAAATCTCAGTCTACCCTCTTTCAGTTTAAAGCCATTCTTCTTTGTCCTCTCACTACAAGCCCAGTTAAAAGTCCCTCTCCAGCTTTCTTGTCAGCCCCTTCAGGTATTGGAATGCTGCTTTAAGGGTCTCCCCTGAGCCTTCTCTTCTCCAGGCTGAACAAGTCCAGCTCTCTCAGCCTGTCTTTATAACAAAGGTGCTCCAGCTCCCTTATCATCTTTGTGCCTTTTCTGGACTCACTCAAGCAGGTTGTGCATCCCCCTTGTGTTGGGTGTCCCAGAACTGGACGCAGGACTGGAGGTGGGGTCTCACAAGAGCATTATAGAGGGGCAGCATGACCTTCCTTTGACCTACTGGTCATAATTTTTTTGCTGCAGACCAGGCTATGGTTATCTTCTACTGGGAATAGTGTAAGAATACCTTTGCATTTCTATGTAAATATATATATATATATATATGTACACACTCCTTTCTAGTTTCTCCACAGTGGCAGTAGTCACACTAACATTTTCCAAAAGTCACTTGTATTTTGTCATGACCTAAGATCCTAAACATCTCTAAGCAGATATTAAAGGAAAAAAATCCATATCAGCTCTTCTTATGGCAGCTAGATCTCAGTGTCTGTCCTCTCCCTCCTTTTACTTAATACTAGCTGGGACCAAATGCTGTTTGTTAACCTTTCAGGGTAAAGTAGTGTGATATAAAATTTATTACCTCACAAAGGGCCCAGTCATGAAGCTTAATCAACATTTATAAAGTGCTTTGAGATTTTTCAGAGAGCAACAGTTATAACACTATGCACAAATATTTATTATTATTAATAATGCTGTAAATCTCTCTTGTCAATGGTTTATCAGTTAGATACAAAATGATTTTGGGTGCCCATGCAAGGACAGTAGCCAGCACTAGTAATTGAAAGTACTGAAACCATTATAATAAGTATAAAGAGAGAGGATTAAACAATATAAATCAAACATGCAGTGTGAGGTTGTTGGGAAAACCAATTTATTTTCACTCAAGGGATATAGCCCTGGGTAATAGGCACTGATGGTTTCTGTGCGCTTCACCACTTGTGAATTTTGTGGTCATCCCTCAATCATGAAGATAAACTGATCTACCCCATATGTAGTAACTGGAGATTAAAATGATTGCTAAACATTATGTTTCCACTATTGTCGTTGGAATTTTGGTCTTGCTGTTAGAACATCAAAAAAATAAAATGAAACTGTATACACAGAAAGTGGGGAAATCTTGAGGCTGGGTAAATGTTTCCCTATTCCTCATCTGGCTATTTATTCTCTAAAAAATTGTCATGTTTATCTTGCTAATTTTTTTGCGTTAGACTGTAGTGGGTCCCTGTGAGAAGAAAAAGAAAAGCTCTTGTGCCTTTTGGAGCACCACAGTAAACAAACAGCAAATGTACATTGGCACTATGTTATCCTCATGTCTCACACTTCAACTCTGACTAAACAGCATGCTCCATGTATTTCTCAGATGATTAAAGTTAATTCCTCTATCCTTATGTCTTAACAGATCTTCCTTTCCATTACTCCTTTAGGCCAGAGCCTCTGGCAACAGCACGCAGGTTACAAAGATAGACACAGCAGTTATTTCTTTAGGCATGACCTCACCTTCCTAATATAATAAGTTGGAGAACTACTCATGAAATTCTATGCCTTTCATGTTTTTCTCTAGTACTTGCAAAGATGCTTTTGTTCTTTGTCCACATTCTCGTTGGGAAGCAGGACACTAAATTTCCTAAATAGGCTGTTAATAAGAAAAATCACACTCAAAGGTGAACAGGGAATGAATCTTATCTTCTAACGTTAGGACAACCAGAAAACTTAATGATGTGCCTTTTAAGATACAGAGACATTTTTTAAAATACCCTTACATTAAAGTTTGATGTTTATACCCTTAGTCCTTTGCAAATGTTATGTATTACTTCTCTCTTTGTTTAAAGTTAGGAGAAGTAAATTTGCCTTTGCCCTCAATTGCATAATTAAGTTATTTTTTCCACTCCATTTAGCAAGCCTGGAAGCCTGGTGTATTCCTGAAGCAATTTAAGTACAATGATGTCTATAAAATATATTACTTCCGTGCTCTTCTTTAATCGTCAGATTTTGAGTTAGAACTTCAAACTCTTGCTGTGCAAGTTGTGTCCCAATAAAACTAAACCAAGCTAACCTTCAGCTTCACACATTACTGTGGATGATTCAGTGCTGAGCTGGTGAAATAACATAATGTTTCAAATAAAAAGATACAGACACTGAATTGAAGCCCTTGTTCAAGTAAATATTAAGTCATCTTTCTCTTTTCTGAAGTTAGCAGGCTCATGACTGCTCTGCATTGTGTATAGTTCTCAATGTAATTGACACCACCATCTCCTGGCCACACAACCAAGCCAGCCTAGTGAGATGGAAATCAGCAGTTTGATTTACTCATATAAGCCTGCTATTTAGCCATTGCTCTGCAAATCCAGTGTCCTCTCCAGTATATACAAACAGTGCCAGGCAAAAAAAGTCAGAGATCCTAAACTCCTTCTCACTTCATATTAATCTAAAGTAATTCCTTGGAATCTGAAAGATATGTTAATTTTCATTTGATAATGAGGTTTTGTAGAAGATGAAAGTGTACTGTCTAGTATTCTATCAAAACTCCTACTTCATTATATGACTTGACTTTGCTGACATATTGATCGTAAACCGGCCTGTTACATCATGCCTGGACATCCCTAAGATACTGACACTATCTAACTTAAGGTGCATGATCCAAGCATGTAAAATAAATAACAGTTTCCTAGGTCTAAGCACTATTACTGCAAAAGTGACACTGCTGGAGGACAATGTAG
Organism: Psilopsiagon aymara; assembly: GCA_024733675.1. Taxonomy (NCBI): domain Eukaryota; kingdom Metazoa; phylum Chordata; class Aves; order Psittaciformes; family Psittacidae; genus Psilopsiagon; species Psilopsiagon aymara. The sequence continues at coordinate 124,909 of JANRGW010050161.1, read as the reverse complement.
GAAGCTTACCTCTCTTTTTTGCTAATAAGAGCCCAAGGAAACTAGTTAAAACATTCTGAGAATATGGCTCTGTGAATACCCATGGGTTTTGATTACTAGAATGATGCCTGTGTTTACCAGAGATTATTTGCATCAGATTCTGCTGTAAGTTTTCTTATACCAAAAAGGAAAGGAGCATTTTTCTCTGAGTTCATAATTTTTTTGTTACATCAGTCTTGTAAAGTACAAAAACTTAAGTGACCATGGCAATAAGGATTTTTTCCTGGTTTCGTTTGTCTATATCACAGGATGCAAAAAAAAAAAAAAAAAAACAAGTCAAAAAGGGAGAAATGGTTTATCCAGAAGAAACCATTGTGATCATCTGGCCTGGTCCATTTTGTAGCTTTGGTTGTCAAATTTTTGAGGACTCAAATTTGTTTGAAAGGCACCTTAATCAGCATATGAATGGCTGCGTATAGAAAGATGAGGATTGTACTGTTCAACTTTCAGGTCCGCATTACAGCAAAAAAGATCAAATGGTATTCAGTTTGAATTCACCAAACTCGTTTTATCCTTCTTCAATCGGATCAATAGAATATATACAAGAAAGATGTTGTTCTTTTATTGTCTATTAGCTCAGCAGTTAGAACATTTTCCCTGGATATAGGAGCACCTAATCAATTTATTTCTACAACCTGAAGTGATTTCAGCTTGTTATAGACAAAGGATAATACAGATTTTAATTTCCATTTTCCCATTTCAAACATCAGTGTAACTTGGGGGTAGGAGAGGGCTGGCTCAGAACTGATGGTCACAGTTATCAATTATGCCCCTTCCTCTTTGTGTGAACTGACCTTTGATTAGGGCTGGACATGGAGACCAGGTTGCCCAGCTGAAGATCTTGATGACCCAGGCTGAGCTACTGGTTGACTTTCAGTGCATATGACTTAACCTCAGGTGCAAGGACATTTTAGTTTGTCTGCCCTGAGAAACTCATTCCATTCACCCTTAGATAGGCCCAGCATTTCCTTTTAAGCCAATAAGCAAAGCATGCCCCTCTGAAGAACTCTGAAGCAAGCTCATATTGAGAGCCATTGAGACTTTTCCAAAGTATCCTAAAATCTTTACATGGAGTGATAGATCTCATCTCTTGGGTGCTCATCTGCCCAAGCAAGTAGCAAAGCAACCCAATAACGGCTTGCTCAGAAAAAGGGTTTTCACTGTCTCTACCATTAAACTGCTTTCATGTGTATCAGATATTTAGTAATTAAGCATGTGTTTCCAATAAAAGGCTAATAATCTAAATAGTGGCCATTATAATATGTTTTACTGTTTGCTTCTCAGAAATAAATGCTCAAAGCTGCAATTCAGTGTTCTGAGCCTAGTCAGATTCCAGATACATTTTCAGACACAGAATATAGATTTTACAATGTAAAAGTTATTTCTCTGCTTTTCTAGAAATGAGACCCAAGAGCTATAACTTCCCTGGAGTATTATTTCTTGGTTATGTTTAACACAATCCACAAGAAAAAAATCCCACAAATTAGTGAAATAATAGTGCTGAGGAAGTAAAAAAAAAAATATTTATCTGCTATTTTAAAATGTTTTCATTAATTTTTAACTCTTTAAGTACACAAATAAAGCTAGATCCACTGGCCATTTTGCCACATATTCACTACAGCCCAGACACAGGGGGAACTCTGTTGCAGTGAGCCCGTATCTGTGTTGGAGAGAAATTCGAAGTGCTGCACTAGGAGTCCTCGGACTGCTTCTTTGTGGAGAAGCCTGATAGCATTTCCTCATTTAAAGGGCTTCTTAGAAGAAACTTCAGTATAAACAATGAGCTCATTTTCAGTGTGCTTAATTACACTGTGATTTTTGAAATTCTTTAAAAGTCTCTTGCCCAGGTTTAGCATTAATATTTATTCCATCTCACACATAATGAAAATAACTTGCTAAGTAATGCTATACATGTGTTGATTAAGATTTGGTTTCTGGAGTTACGTCTTTGTTTCTGACTAAGAGGTAGTTCTGCCAAAGAACACGCACAAGTTCTACCCACAAATATTTTTTTGTTCATATAATAAATAAAACCTTTCTTATTCTTTAAAGAAAATTGAGGAGTGGGGAATGTTTTTTTTCCTCTTTTCTGTCTTCTCAAGGGCAAAATAATAGAAAAATGTATTCAGATCAGATTTGAAAATCTTATTAGGAACATCTGTGCTAATCAATGTTTATTTAAAATGTAAATAAATTATACAGGAAGGGAATATTAGAAAAAATAGTTCTTCTTTTTCCCACTCTTCAAGCTGTTACATAAATAAGATGTGATCCTCCAAACCTGGAGTCGTGAATGATCTCTTTGAAGTTGATGCATTCACTGAATTAACATGACTAAATTGCCACTCACATGACTCAGAACTTGGATGACTGAAGCTCTGATATAAATATTTTTCTCTCTTGCACATGAGATTGAATAAATCAGCAAAAGGATTTTTTTCAACTTTTTGAAGACTAAGGAATCAATTTTAGAAGTTTTCAATCACTTCATTTTTCCTGGCCTTGACTTCATCTTCAGCACTAAGGCTGCTCCTACTTAAGAGACCAGCAGCTCACAGACATCATTTAGTTCACTGGAATCAGAGAACAGAGCACTTTTACTCTCTCCGCTTGACCCCAACCATCCCATGTATTAAATGACATGCAAAAGCCAGAACAATAGAATCAGGTCCACCCTAAAAGGAAATCCTTTTGTGACAAAGGTTTTATATAGCCCTTAACTGGGTGGCCATTTTGCAAGCATAACTAATGTCTCCTGTTTGAAATCTAGCTGTGGTTAAAGGGAACTGCATAGTTACAGTCTTCAGAAGAGCTGGGAAATCTCTCTCCTAAAGGGATGTTTTGGCTCTCTCACCAACTGTGGGATCATTTTTCTGCACCAACATTCACTAGCCAAGAACAATTTTATGCCAAAATATATACCACAGGAAAAAATGTTCCTACTGTCAACTGTTCTTTGGACAATTTTACTAGCCTTGACTCAAGCAGAAAACACTTTATCATGTATCCTGTAAGCTTACAGAATAACATGACATAACCTGACAATTCAGAATGTTTGGCTTAGGTGGACTGACGAACAGCTACAGAGATGTAGCTACTGAGATTTCACAAATTCAAGGCATATAATTTGAGGAAAAACAGTGATCAGACTTGGGACAGTACTTCCATCAGTTGCCTTGTACCTGGGTTATTTCTGGGATGGGAAGCCGCAGGGCTTTGATAAACATTTTTATGTATGAAATTTTGAAAAACTTTCAGCAGTGGTGAAAGGCACCAAACTGGCATTTTCAGCATCTTCCTGGGAGCAAAAGTTCATTTAAAAAGATTGATGTCAGGGGAAAAATATTGATTTGCTTTAAATGCCAAAGGTCAACCACTAACACCCTTAAAATGCATCCCACAGCAGCTTCCCTTTAGATTGTGAAGCATTTTATATTTCTAGCAAATTTTAAGCACAGACCATGACCTACGTTAAAACTGCGTGGTATTCCTACAGCAAAATGATATTTTATTTCCATTTGCCCTCCTTCAGATTATACTACTTGACCTGTGTTGATATTTATTTTAAGGATATCCAGCCATATAATCCTAGATTACAGTTTCAAGGTACACACTCAAGAAGGGAGATGTCATATTGAAACAGACCAATGATCGTAGCTCTCTTTCCCTCCAGCAGTAGCTTACACCTGGTGCCTCGGGGGCATTTAAAAAGCTATCACTATAAACAATGTCGGTAATATAGTATACCCTGTTAATAATTTAATTTACCATCATTTAAACAATGTTGTATAATCCCTACACGATTAAAATTCATGCTATTATTCAGCAGCTGCACAATTAGAGAAAGTTAAGAAAAATACATTCTAATTTTCATTCAAGCGCTGTCCTTTAGCATCAATCTTATTCACTTCCTAGGTTTGTTCACAGTGGACATGATCAGATTACTGAGATCAGCTGGTTTTGTCTGTCTTTCAACAGCCATTTTCACACAAGAATGTTAGGCATAACCTCCCGCTGGCAATGGAGGTGCCGCTTTTGATTTTTAGTACCATTCAGAGATGTACAAACCATGTGTGTTTCCAATATATCCACATATTTGGTCTTTAATTTAAAGGCTCTGAGTAAATTATTGAGGTTTATTCTGACTGAAGATTTCCTTTCTGTTTGTAAAGCCAAACATAGGGAGGGTTCTACTGATATTATCCAAATATAAGTATCGAGTATGCTGAAATGAATTTCCCTATAGAAGCACTTTCTTTGGTCAGACTGAGTTTCTCATAGTGACAGTTTTGTGGAAAAGTCCATCTTCACACTACAAGCTGGAGCAGGCATTTGGGTGGGACTGGAGTTAAAGACATTGGAGGTCTTCCATACACTAGGGTAGATTGCTGTCATCTGTGTTGTAATTTCACTGAATACTTATCCAAATTTGAATGGCTTATCTTGAGTTTGATTTTCCAGTCAGCATTTAACATTTTGCTTCTCCAAATCAATTTGTCAGGTATTTACAACGTAGAAATCTAAAGTTAATTGTGACTTTTAAAAATCTGTCCACTAATGCTCATATTGTGTGCTTTCCACTGCAGATATTAGTGGTGTCCATTTCTGAGAGTGAAAAACATGAATTTGAACCTCCTTTCATCTTTGCTTTTCATAGAATCATAGAATAGTTAGGGTTGGAAAGGACCTCAAGATCATCCAGTTCCAACCCCTCTGCCATGGGCAGGGACACCTCACAATAAACCATGTCACCCAAGGCTCTGTCCAACCTGGCCTTGAACACCATCAGCAATGGAGCATTCACGACTTCCCTGGGCAACCCAATCCACTGCCTCACCACCCCTGCAGTAAAGAATTTCTTCCTCATGTCCAATCTAAACTTTCCCTGTTTAAGTTTGAACCAATTACCTCTTGTCCTCTTATTACAGTCTCTAATGAAGAGTCCCTCCCCACCATCCCTATAGGCTCCCTTCAGATACTGGAAGGCAGCTATGAGGTCTCCATGCAGCCTTCTCTTCTCAAGGCTCAACAGCCACAACTTCCTCAGCCTGTCTTCGTATGAGATGTGCTCCAGTCCCCTGATCATCCTCGTGGCTCTCCTCTGCACTTGTTTCAACAGTTCCATGTCTTTTTTATGTTGAGGACACCAGAACTGCACACAATCCTCCAAGTGAGGTCTCACGAGAGCAGAGTAGAGGGGCAGGATCACCTTCCTTGACCTTCTGGTTATTCCCCTTTTGATGCAGCCTAGGATACGGTTGGCTTTCTGGGCTGCGAGCGCACACTGAAGCCGGCTCGTGTTCATTTTCTCATTAACCAGCACCCCCAAGTCCTTCTGCTCAGGACTGCTCTGAATCTCTCCTCTGCCCAACCTGGAGCTGTGCCTGGGATTGCTCAGACGCAGGTGTAGAACCTTGCACTTGTCATGGTTAATCTTCATCAGGTTGGCATCAGCCCGTTTCACAAGCATGTCAAGGGCTCTCTGGATGACATTCCTTCCCTCTATCAACCAAACCACACAGTTTGATGTCATCGGCAAACTTGCCGAGAGTGTACTCAGTCCCATTGTCCATGTCTTTTGACTGCCATTTGCATCCAGCTCTTTATTACTTTTGAGCTCAGATACACAATCACTATCAAGAAATTTTGTCTGTTTTCTTATTCTTACATCATCTCTGCAGGTTTCATCTCCTCTCGTAGAGTGCAGAAGCAAACAATTGAACAGTGCTTGACTCAGAAGAGCACTTAGCCTTGAGGTTGATGGCACTTTGCAATCACAGTTCATTCACATTTTAGATACTTAGCCTATGCACATCCTTTGCAGTGAAGAGTTTAGCCTGTGTTGTGTTCATAAATAAGGTATGGTCACTGCAGTCCTGATAATCACAACTTTAAAATCAATTTTATTTACCGGCAAGTAACGATTAGCTCTTCTTTACGAAGCTGAAATAAGCTTTGTTGAGCCCTCTCACAATATAAAAGAAACTATAATAGGTTTCAGTCCAACTCTGGAACTTCCAGCCAAGAATGTTTCAAGTGTGTGATTTGCCTGCACTATTTGTTGAATGTGTTTCCATGCCTCCTAGAAACAAATAATCTTGACGCAGTGGAAACATAAGGGGTACTCCATATGCAAAAAGGAGAAAGCCTGCCTTAGCCACCTTCAACCTAGCTGTAAACCTTTTCAATAGGGTGGCTTTATGACATGCAGAAAACATAGGGGCTGCACTGTACATGGGGCAAAAACTCACTGTTCTTAATCCTACTGCTGCCAGTGTAGAGGGAGTTAGTCTTGTTCATTCCGTGGACTGGGGCCAGCGGTTTGCACCTTGGGGAGCTGTGAGGTGTTTTAGCCCCATATTTCTACTTCTTTCTTAAAAAAAAAAAAAAAAAAAATAATAATAATTTATGCTCAGCAGCTTTAAACCCTCCAATAACTTAATAAAAATAAGTCCTTTTTAACAAGCACTTTCTCAAGTGAGCTAGCAAGAGGAGGAAAGCAAGCTCTTCATCCTACATGGAGGCAGATTCGGCTTCCCCAGAGAGCATTCAAGGCAGCAGCCAACTCCAGGGACTTTGCCTGGACACCTACAAGCAGGACGAGGGCTGCTTGTAGGTCTGATGGAAAAAATCACCATCAGCTGCACGGTCGGGTCTTTCCTAGATCCTCTGGTAAAACTGACATAAATCAAGTGTGTTACTGTGGCAGGGAGCCCAAGAATTCTGGGAAGTGCACTCAAACAGCTGTTGTGCCAGGGAACTCAGCAGCACTTCAGAAATGGATGGTGAGCAGGCTATAATTAGGATGTCGAACTACCCATGGTTGTTTGCTCAGAAATCCTTTGGAAACCTCAGACAATAAAAAGACTCACAGTGTACTTGCTGTTCAGGGGCAGAGCACTCCCACGGATGTCCTTCAAGTGTTAGCTAACAATTACTTCTCATTTGGCCCTTTGTTTGAGTTGCCTTGCCTCATTTTGCCCTTTCCACCATGCCCCTCCTTTAGCTATTTACACAGATTTTAGATAATTCTCCTACAGGGCAGATACTCAGAGGCAAACTTCGCACTCTTCCCTAGTGCACTGTCTGTCCAAATAGAGCCTGCTTCCCTGCAGCAGGACAGCAGTCTTCTGGCACGTTTCCTGCATGTGGTTTGGGTATTGTTTTATCTCTTAAAGTCTCTTAATTTTCTTGCTTTTTTTTTTTTTTTTTTTTTTTTTTTTTTTTTATTGGATGTCTGTAGTTTCTATTAATTAGAACTCAGAGGTAAGACTTTATAAGCAAAACTCAAAATCAGGAGCCATTAGTCAGGTGAATCATTTTCTCACAGTAATAGCCTCTTCCCAGCCAATGGAAAATCTGTAAAGGAAAGGACACTCATCACGAGTCAGGTAATTTCAGCCATAGCTGTAGTACTCAGGAATGTTTCATCTATTGTCTTTGAATAGATTTTTATAAACCAGAAAGGCACAACTATTCTCCACAGGTTTTCAATTAAACTGTTTTGGCAAACAGGACTGTCAAAGCCAAACAACACAATGCCCCTGCCCCCATCATGCATGTCAAGAGGCAGAGAAGCCAGGCTGGGAATACCTATGTGAGAGTGCCTGAGGCAGTAGTATCTGCATGATGCATGAAATATGCTATGGCCCCTCTCAGATCCCTCAGGCAAGCCATATTCTTGTGGGGCCAATGGGAAAAGTAAGACTGGCTCTTCTGACTAGGTCTGAACCACCAGTCCTACAACAGCAAAATGCGCTTCTGCCTTCACTGAGAAGCTTTGTGCCAGCTCTGGAGAGGAGCCCTGGAGAGCCACGGTGTGGATTTACAAAGCAATTCGGTGTGTATGTTCCCAGTACGTAGTACAATGCCTCTGCAAGACACTTAGTGAAGTATTGACAACACATCACCATCTTCCCCAGAGAGAAGGGCTCCTCTGAGGGATATTAAAAGTATCAAAAAAAGGTTCTTGGTGTGAGTCATTTCCAGTGGGGCCTGACTCTTTCATTTGAATAAAGTGGAATCCTGGAAGTAAAGAAGCAATAATATATTTTAGGAAAGTCCATACAGAATAGTATCATTCTCTTGTGATATCTGCCATAAATTTCACCAGGGTTACTTACAGTAAGTTACTGACCAGATTCTAACCATAATATTTTAGGCAGTTTTGATGGTTCAGTAGGATTTAACTGGCCATTATAAATATCTTTAAGTTAGCAATAGCCATCATGTCTGGTTGTGTGTACTGGCAAGAAATTTCAGCGTGTGACCTTTACCTGCTGCTGCCAAGGGTATGGTGAGTTTGTATCCATTTCAAAGATCAGATAGTTATTAGACTGTTCTCTAGTAGCAATTCTACAATAAAGCCTTTGGTTTTACAGTCTAGGGGCATGACTGTGGAGATTAGAAAGTAGTAATTCACACTCTTGATACCTGAGATTGATCTTGAAATGAGCAGCTGTTCAAACCCCCAAAATTAGACACTTTGCCTATATAGCAGACTGTTAGTTACCTTCAACAGTGCTATCTTCACATGAGAAGATTCCTCTAAAGAAATCATCACCCGTGTTCAAGCTAGAACCACATAATGAAAAAATAAATATACACAAACAAGGCCTTTATCAAGTTCATCTTTCATAACATCAAATCAAACCCCACAATGTACAATTCATAAAATCACAGTGCTAGAAAAGAGTGCTGAAATTTACTAATCCATCATTTTGACTGTGTGAGATTGTTTCTGACACTGTGTTTGGTAGTGGTCTGATGCTGTCTAGACTCACAGAATGAAACGGTCAACTGTGCAGAACTGAGACCGCTTTGTGAGTATATTTGTCTATATGTGTCAAAAGCATGATGATATCTGGTGTTTATCCCACATGTTCTCACAGTGAAGACAATTTCTTTATGTGACAGGAACGTGATAAGGTGACAATTTTAGATAAACAAAAAGATTTGGATGTTCACTGTTCTTATTTCATGTTTCATTGCAAATACTTTGCATGCTTCTTGACTTACGTCCTGCGGTCAAGAAGTTAAAACATGAGTTTACTGAATCTGCTTGCCAGGAAAAAACAGTAACATCTTTTTACATTACAGGCCTCTATTACCAAGAGCTAAGGGACATTCATCACGGGCATAGTCTCACAGTAGGGTTACAATGCCCATTGATTTTGAGAATTTACATTGCCAAGAAAAGGTTAAATATTCTTTTTGATCACTACAACAAGAGGCAAGTACCAAGTCAACCTTGTTCATATTAACGTATTAAAAGCATTTATTACATAATAATTTTTATAAACTATTTTTCACTTCTGAGCCTTTCAATTATTTTATGTGCAAGATTAGCATTTATCTTTTCTAGTATAAAAACTATTAAGGGCATGGACTAGGATTCAATACTTCTGTGACTGTAGAAATGATTCATAGTTCTACTAGGATGAAAAACGTCTTTCAAATGTTATTCAGCTATTAAATGCAGTTCCTGTCTCAGACTGGATTCACAATTCCATATGATTCGCTAATTATATATGATGAGTCTACTTATATTTGGTTCTAAAATACCTGGGTTTAGCACTCTTGGATAGTGGACAAGACAGAATTCAGGGCTGATATTAGAGATGGCAATTCTTGCAACTCCTACATGCCATGCCAAATGTCTGAGACTGACCAAACTAGCAAACTGAGATACTGACTTTGGTTTGAATGACCAACTTTGAGGAGAAAAAGCCCAGTGAAAAAAAACAAGACTCTGGTATCAGTGCATTTCCAAGGGCCAGTCAGAAATGAGTAATCTAAAATGTTATTTTATTCATATTAACAAAAAGATTTAGAACAAATCAAAAAGAGCTAAGGCAGCAGATTCCATTAATACTAACTAATTAGAAGAAATAAAAATAGGGACCACAGGGACAGCTTTAAATGTGAATTACTTTTGTTTGCAACTGCAAGAGAGGATTAAGGTTCTGTCCACTCTGAAGGACTGTCTCTGAGACAAAATTAAGAAAAGTTGATTCTCATCTGTGGCAGGGAAGGGCTATGAAGTGTTTTCATCACTGAAAGCAAGGATAAGAGAGTGATTGCATGTTTTCAGTTGTTATCCTAGACTTCTGCTTTTATTCTGAACAGTTTTCCAGTTTACTGTCCAAATAGTTCAGCTTTGATTTGTGGAAAAACACTGGTCAGCTTGGCCAGTGTTAAAATGCATAAGGATGCATCAAATGTGTGAAAAAATATTTGATGCGTTCGCATATTTAACAATCCCAGTGTCAAACCTGAGTGTGCTTTGTGGTCTGTGTTTGGAAGCCCAAGTGTTGTGGGTCTCTGATAATCACTTGTCATTGCAAAAGCACCTCCTGTAAGAGGATGTTCTGCTCATTAACTAAGATCTTGGAGAGGAAAGGTGTGAGAAATGAAGCCATCCAGGAGCTTGTTTCCTTGTTAATAGGATGACTAACTGATAGAATGACTAACAAGGAGGTCAAGGACAAGTACAAAATACCTGCCAGCTTTCACTTGACAGAGGATGGGATTTACCTACTAAGACTAATAAATATGCAGGATCCAGGCATTTCTTTGTCCGGCAATGAAATACCTAAGGCATAGCCTCACATTAATGTTTCTGCACCCAAGCAGATGACCAGCACTGCATAGGAATTTCCATTCTCCTCTACTCAGTGTATAAAAAGAAGAGGACATCCCTAAGGAAGACGGTCATATACATTACTTTTTGAGAGTTTCACCTGCCAGCGTTTGCATCCTGCTCAACAGCCATTTGCTTGGTTTGAAATAGAGCCATCATACTGTGAAAGGTCAGGTCCTGATACAAAACCATAATGTTGGGAGTAACATTACTTTCTCAGTGGGTTCTGGCCTTTAGTTAGTGACATATTACTGAGTTATAAACAGCATTTTAGGGTAAAAACCCCAGAGATACAGCTGTCTCTCCTAACCTCCAGGAAGCCAGGTTTGGCCATCAGCACCTTACACTACTTGAATAGCGTTGTACCACCAGTGTGTGAGGGCTGCCACACCTAGGACCATGAGGACTTCACTATTGCTGCACAGGAAGCATCCTGTCACATAGCATGGCCAAGGACAAGTGCAAAGGCACTCTCTGAAGTTAACAAATACATCCCCTGATTGCAAATCTTTATTACTTTTTAAGTGAGCTAATATACTGTAATGCAAAATGACATTATCACAAATGAAATAAGATAATTACACTAATGGCATGACCGGTGATGGTAAGTTCACATTGTACAAGTTGTAATGAGGCTTCTGGATCAATAAGCAGCTCTTTGGCTGGTCACATCAGGCACACAGAGTATAATGTTTGTGAGAAAGCCTTTAGGAAATGCAGATTGTTAACTCTAAGGTGCTGGAACAATTTTCCTTAAAACTCTAGGTTTTTCTCTAGTTGCTCTCACCTGTCTTATTACATGTTTCATTAAACAAAATGATATGATTACACATTAGAAATCCCAGTGAGATAAATGGTGCTAGTTTTTTCATATTTCTCGAGAATTATGAATGTAAATGGAATTGTTATTATCTATTGGAAGAGTTAAAGGCTATTCTTTTCACTTGGATGGAGAATTCACTGGTTGGTAAAATCCTTATTCACTTATTGTTAAGGTCTTCTTGATAGGAACTTTCCCAAATGCTATTTTTCAATGTTTCTCTATTTTCTTTTCACAAAAAAATATTTGTGCAAAATTAATTGAAAAATTTGCATTTCTCTGACACATCTGGTTAAGTAAACAAGGAATTTCTCTGTGCCTCTCAACTGTCACTGCTCTTAGGAAGGAACATAAGGACAAAGATAGTGAAATCTTTTGTCTGCCTATTTCCCTTGATATTAATACTCTTTTTTTCCTTCTTCCAGGGGACAAATTCCCTCCATAAAACTGTGCTCTCCTTCTGGAGCCAGACAAAAAAAAAAAAAGTAAATATCAAAAGCAACTGGTTGGAAAGTAGATTTGCAGCTGTGCCTGCTCTTATAACAGAATACCACAGTGTACATGCTATGCCCAGCTCTACATCCCATCCTGGCAGCCACACAAAGGGGATGTAAAGCCAAGAGACATATCCTCCTGGGATTCCCTCTGGCTGTTCTTTGTGAAGGGTGATCGCCTAGAGAGTCAGAATTAGAGGGAGATGTTGCTGAAGGCAAAAAAATCTGAGCATGGATTGTCCCTACAGATCAAGATGACCCAACATCAATCAGCCAAAGAAGTCTCCAGGCTGCTTTAGCTGCAATCCTGGATGGTGATGGAATATTGCTATTGATGTAAGCAACATGAATTCCCTTGGCAAGTTACTCATAGGACTTGAGAGCATTCACAAGACTTAGAAATACTCCATTTCTATCTCCAAACAGCAGCAATAACAAAAGATAAGGGTCATGACATGAAATATCCCAGTGAGGATCTTTTTCACTGAAGTTCTTCACAATATACTCCTCACAATGCAGAAAAATTTACAGCCTTCCGCCTGAGGAAGGTGTTAATAAAAGCGATGCTACAGATAACTGTGTTGGGGTTTTGTGGAATGCCTGAGAGGCAGGAGCAAAATACAGTTGACAACATTATTTAATAACAAACAACACTAAAATACGTTCAAGTAATGTTGTAGATTATTTTCAAGCCTTCGTTTTCCATTATTGAACTGGGTTGGAAGGTGATTGCTTAATTGCTGTCCCTCTGGGCCCATCTTGGAAATGAGCTGTGTACCTCATAAGCTTATCCTTCAGAGTTATGTTTTAAATAAGTTCCATGTCAGCCAGGAGATTAAGATTTATAACTGATGCTGGGCAAGAGCTAACAAAATTAAACTGGGAAAAATGGTAATTTTCAGTTTTCTGAAGAATTTCTGTCACAATGACATGTGTTTTCATTGGGTTTCAAAGTATTAGTGATAGTCAGAATGTTTTGATTGCACAGTGTTTTAAATATAGAATTTTATTCAAGTTCAATGTTATTAATATTCATTTATTATAACATCATACAGGAAATTTCTATTTAATTAGAATTGTTCAAAGTGGAAACAAAATTTGCACCTGTGTCCCTTTTGTTCATGTTCTGTGTGTTGAGTTTCCCACAATTCAATAAAAAGGAGGTAGTTTGATCTAGAAGGACAAATATTAAAACAGAAGTATCAAATCCCTAGTGATGGTGAAATAAAGTTAAAATAATATAATCTGTCATTACAATAAGAGGCTGCAATTAAGTAACATAAAATAGATTGAAAAAAGTTCCAGGCTGAAAATAAAAATGTTCTAAAAACTCTTTTGACTTTCCCCAAATGCAAACAAACCCTGGAAGTGTTTTGGCCTTGAGTTTAATTTACATCTTTTTCCAGAGGACTTTTCCCTGAGATTGAAATGATTTTGAAAGAGTGTCCATTTCAACAAAAACTGTTCTTCAGTGCAAAAGAAGATTTCAGCCCCACTGCTGTTAGGAGGCATAAACAAACCACGGCAATGTCTGTAGCATATAATGTACAGCATAACTCAGACATCTGAATGTTGCTTTGCCCTTCTTTGGACCAGGGAAATCATGCAGAGTTATGAGATGGATGCAAAAATTTTCCACATCTCACTCCTAAATCCATTCTTGATAATCTGCAGGATATTTGACTTCAAAACTAGCCCCTTCATGTCTTCCTCAAGTCCTGCAGTCTTTGCTGCTGCCACCCAACAGAACGGATGAACTTAACATTTGGTGTATGCTATAACCTGTGTCGCAGCCCCTACCTGGAAACTTATTTTAACACCAGGAAACAGAAAAAGATGCACAGCATTCAAAATTGACAGTAACTGCATAGAAAAAACACTTTATTCAGAAATAAATAAATGTAAGCTGTAAACACCCTCTTTGCTCTTCATAAAAGACATAAGCATGTGACTAAGCCAGACAAGTTGTAATGCAGGAAACATGTACATAGCACCCAGCGAGATCCTCTACTGCAGCAGACTACTAAAAAAGTTTGGGCATTTCTCTCTGAGGTCTGCACAAGACTGTCTGACACTGCATACAAAGATCTATTGGAAGATATGTCTGTGAAATGCTAACGTGTTACATGGGAGGCTGGAGGAGATGATTGATTAGTCGTTAATGATTGATTAATATCAGCCAGAAGATCAAAACAATGATGTTTGCTTGCACTAAAGAGAGGATTCAGAAGCAAATGTTTAACTTCTTCGCTAAGCATTTTTTAAGCCAATAGAAAATTATATATGAAATTATAACCAGTGAGGTATTTCTCATAGGAATTTCTCTTCTGAAGTCTGTGGCTTAAAGATTTTCCAAATCAGGGACTACCTTTGTATTTCATAGCTTTTGAGTAACTTTCCTTCTTTGAAATTCAAATTGAATTTTTAACCAATTCATGAGTTCACCATCCAGCGTCTAATTTGTTATCCAGGTTTGTTATTCAGAATTTTCAACCAAAATATCATTACAAAAGCATTCAACAATTGACCTGAATCTTCTGTATAAAATAAAAAAATATACTTAAATGGATAACCCCCCAAATTAATTTTTAGTTCTCCAGTCTTTTAACTCTCCTTGTTAAAAGCTATTGCATAAATAGCCTGATGTCAATTTATATATAATCCAATTTATGATTTTGAGTTGGCTTTGTTGGTTTATTTGTTTGTTTCCCAAGATGGAATTTAAAGAACTTTAAAAACATCTACCATTTCAATTGCAACCTCTTTCCACAGTGGAAACTTAATTCAGGAAATAGGAATGTGAAGCTTTCTAATCCTAGGTAAAGTAACTTTTGATTTGAGAAAAAATCCACTCAGGTCTCAACTGAGGAAAGCAAAGTAAGCCTTGATTGAAGGGCACCAAGCTAATCATATTCTACAGTTATTGAGGACAGTTAAAACATCATTTATAAAGTAATGATTGTTTAAATTATCTTATTGAAACCATTTGCCAATCCCTAATCATTTTTTTATTGCTGATCAGAGGAAATAGCTTTGCTATTGGCATCAGCTTGTCTATGCAATAGATTTCAGCAAGAAGCAGTTAAAAATCTATATCAATCTACGAGCCTTGTTTTGCTTTGTTTCTATTTTTTTCTCTTAAAAAACTAATTGTTCAAATCCTGATGTCAAGTGATTTTGTGCAATTTTTTTTTTAAATTTTTTCAAATAAACAGAATAATGTTTATGAAAACTCAGATCATGGAGCTGAGAAAATATCTCTTGTGAAATACACACAGATTAACTCGATCTGACTGGTTACTACGCTGCTAAATCAGTTGTTTCTATTCCCATGGTAACAAAAGGAGTTACCCCAGGCAGCATTTCTCCCTGCAGATAAGCTTGAGACAGAACAGTGCAATGTAGCAGCTTTAACCTCCTTGTGTTTTAGATTTTCTGCATTTCCAACATCCACTGCTAAGATTATTTCTTATTTTCCAGCAAAATCAACTGCCTTTCCTGTGATGTCAGATCACTGTAGGGAGAGGATGTTGAGAAGAGACTATTCAGTTTCTCTAGTTTCACTCCATTTTTTTTTTCTAAAAACTTTTACCATCACCAGCAGATAAATTCTACCCTTCCCATAAGTTTTGCTCCACTTCCCCATGAACTCTGACTCCCTCCCACTATTAACCTGGCCATTTTTTCAGCCAAAGTAAAGACAGCATCCATGGAGGTCTTGCTCTCAAATCCTCTCCCACCTGTGCAGGAACTTCTTTAATTTCACTGGCAAAGGCTACGGTTGATAACCACATTATGGTTAGTGAAGAATTCAAAAATTACCATTAAAAGTGCAGATTCCCAGTTCCTAGCTGAGTTAAATTATTTTGGTCACTTATATTGTTGTTGATATCTTCTGTCTACTAGCAAGATGTAGAAAAGATATAGATCAGTGTGAATAGTACAGCCACATGATACCCAAGAACGAGTTCTGTTGAACTAGGCAATACAGATTTTGAAAAACCTTGTGTTTCGGAGAATCTTGAAATTGGTTATCAGAGCTAATTGGCTCAGTGAGAGAGAACTGTCACATCTGGTTAAAACAACAGCAGAAACAATAGCATGAACTGAAGAAATTTTGCATAGCTACATATGTATTAAAGTCTATGCCTCCCATAGATGTCAGTCATATATTTTCATGTAGTGAAGGTTATCTAATTTTACTAAGTGGCAAAATGCCAGAAGTAATCTCTGTGTTAATGATGCATAGAGTTCTGTTTCATCATTTGATTTCTCATCCCCGTCTGAAAATCAAGCATAGTCAGCTGACCTGCGGCAAAATAACCCTTCAATGCATCTGTAAATAGGTGGGAAATATGACCCACAACTCCAGGAAAAAGAAATGCAGAAAGAAACAAAGACCAAATAAAAGATGACAAAGTTATTTTGAGTGATAGAGATGAAAAATTATAAAGAGTGCCAGCCCTCAAAAAGAAGCTGCAGACTAAAACCAGTTAGCATGATGGAGATGTTGGATGCTGGGGGGTTTAAAGCCACTTTAAAAAGTTAAAAGTATAGCAGCATGAGATTGTTCTGACTTTTGCCAAGAGTTACAGAGGTGCACTTTGAAAAGCAGCAGGGACTCATGAGAGTATATTACTTTACCATTCAGTCTCAACAGGCAGTTTGCAAGATCTTGCAAACTTTCCTGTGAGTGATCATCACGTTTGAGTGAATGGTTCTTAGTGGAATAGCTGAAGGCTAATTTTTAAATCTGTCTGTGTCATGGTGAATTGCAGTGCTTGTAACTGGCAATAAGGTAATGCACAGAGCAGAGTCAGGACTGGCACATGTGGAATTAGTGAGATTTAAAGTGACTTTATGTGTATTGCATCATTCTAGTTTTCTTCAATATTAGTGGTGTCAGTTGTTGGTTTTTAGTATGCTTTGAACCATTTCTACTTAGTGTGTGGACCCTGTGTGGTAACATTAACTAAGCACAGTATAGGATATTTTTTTATGAGCTAGGATGCCAAACACGCACAGTACATTTTATCCTATAAAAATGGCAAAGAACAAAACAGTCATTACTTTCCTTATAAAGATGAACAAGGAAGAACAAAGGAGACAATGCATAACCCTCAGGTCTCCTCTTCTTCCTTTTCACTATTGTGAAACCTTGTTTTATGCTTTAGATATGCAGAAATATTAAGTGGGTCCTATGAGAGGTAATATTTCTGGAAATGAAGCGAAACAATCAGTAGCTGCTGGGTATTTTATGTGCCTTTGCTTCAAAATGGCCCAAGTATTTTTTATTCTAATGTCTAACAAGCAGTGTACTAATTAGAAGCTTTTGAAGCAGGTAACTTGGTCTTCTGGTGGTGTTTGCAGGGTTTCATCTCATGTGTTAGCCTGCTCCCCAAACTTGTCATCCCAGACTTACTTTTATTGCTGTTTTATGCCTCCACCATGTAACCTTATTTTGATCTATTTTACAGGCCATAAAAATTGCAAAAAGGCTTTGCATGTGCAAATTCCTTTGAAATCATGGAAGCTGAGCTCACAGGACTGCGCATACTGTGCTGTATACTCAGTCTTGAGCACATTCGGTGTTCCTTTGTAGTTCTTCCTGAATGGCTGCACTGCCTCAGCTCCCTGTGGATATGCATTTTTAATTCTTCGATGCCAGCAAAATGATACAACGTCATCCTCTTCCCCAAAATAATGGTGCAGAACAGAGTGTGCATCAGATTTGATGTTAATAACAAATTAAATTCATCACAGCTTTTTATTTAAAACAGGCAATTCAGACCTCAGCTATAAAGCTAGTCTTGCTTTACAGAGTGAGATTTTAAGTAATAAACTAACAAAATAAAGTAAAATAACACTGTATTCAAGATACTGATCCAATCTTTGAGCATAAAAAGGAAAGACATGGTCTTTATACTTTGATCTAACAGCTTTAACGTGAAAAAATGGAGAGGAAAGACCTAATTCGTTGGTTTAGAAAAGTAATGCCACTCATTAATCAGAGCACTGAGGAGAGAAAACATAAAGTGACTTGAGTTGGCTTTTATCACACAAGCCTGATGATAAAATGTCCACTTCTACTGGAAGCCCCGCCATCACAGTTTCATTGAATACACAGTAATTCAATCATGACTAGGAATAATTTATTGTAACAAGGAAGGCTTCTGTTTCTCCATAATGAGTTGATTATATCTTGTCAGAGGAACCTTAAACCCATCAAATGTCAAATGAATTATATCAAACATATTATTTTCATAGCAGCTGGATATGAGTAACTTATGAAACAGAGCTCTCTATTTTCATTTTGCACTGTGAATGATAAAATGTAGCTCATAAAATGGAACCTGTGACACAAATTCATGCAGGTCCTTAATTTCCTACCTTTAAAAGGTCTGTTTCATAAATATAATCTACTCTTTTACTGGAAATATTAAGTCACAATTTGCTGGGGGAATTGTACAACAGAATGTATTTGTATAAAATATTTGCTTTTGTTTTTTTCCCTTGACATCCAAATGAAAGTAACCCCTGCTCACAACGCATGGCCTGATAATGCATTTGTCCAAAAATTAGATTTCAGATAGCATTTGAGCCCATTTATCTCTAAAAGCACTTCCTAGAAAAAGGAGTGTAGCAGAAGGTCTGCTGCATGGCCAGAGGGTGGGAGGTAACCACAGGAGTATCTGGGTATCTCTCCCAAAGAAAACAGATGTGTGGATGGCCCAGGGGGATTAGCTTTACCTTGCAGCCCAGCCCAGGGCTTAGGCTTGCACTGGTATATGGTATTTGCCTACAGCTAGATGTTTTTGACCTGCCTTGCTGCTTCATCTCACTGAAGCAATTGGCACAAAGGAAAGGGAGAGGAAGGTGGGTTTCTTGTGAACATAACTGGAAAAAGGATGACGAAATTATAACAATCAGGTTGAATAGTCTGCAGCAGCTGCTAGTAGACTGCTAAAACATATCCCAAACAGTTTCTAAGGCATGCCGTCCTTGCTTACTGTCATATGAATCACCCCACTTTGCTAAACTTTTCGGTGAATCAGAAATAACCTTTGAAGAGGACTGGGTTCAGATGTCAGAAGGAGAGACTGACATATATATAAGGAACAATTTTTGCTGTATTCCTGGAAGTTGGAGAAAGAAAGAGAAAGCCACCATGAGGGTGGCTCATACCCATGGACCTTTCAACATTCTTAGTTGATTGTTCATGGGCACCAGTACCTTGCTCTTTCTTCACTGGTATATCTGAGTAGATAACGTTTGCTCACTTTTTAAGTAAAAAAGCCCAGCATTTGTTCAGCATAGATTTTAACATTTAGCTCTTCCATAGAGAAAGGCTGCTGTGAACAGGTAGAAATTGTAATTCGTCTTCATGATATTAGGAATAGTACATTCCAAAGGGGACCTCTCTGCACCTAAGGTCTCTGCCCCTGCAATGCATATTATAGTGAGCTTGCTACTACCTTTTGAGGGGGGAACAATGGACAGAAGTTGCACATTGGAATGAGTTGTTTGTCACTTCACATGGAGACAGCAGAAGCTACAGCTGAATAGACGAAATTTTCTTCTGTTTTACCTTGACCAATAACCAGAGGAGCCCCCAGAACAGACAGAAACTTAGAGCCGGGAGGTAGCACAATGAAGCAGGTCAAGGTAAAAGAGAAGCAATGATTCACATCTTGTAGTAGGAACCAACTCTGTGACAAATTGTGCTTTTGACACACCACCCCAGAGAGTTAAGTAATGGGATTTTCTGAAGATGTCTGGGCAGCAGGAGATAACATCAAAGATGTTTCTGGTTCTCATTGCAGATGACTTCAACAAAACTGAATAAATCCAGGTAAGAATTCACTCAGTAACAGTAAAACTGAAGTCTGTTAAACTGTCTCTGATGGTGATCCAGACACTGAAAACAGATCCTGAATGCCTGGACCATGCTGAAAGCTATTTCCAAACCCATGAGATAAATGTGGCAGAGACAAGTAGGAAGCAAGTGGGTTTTCCTTCTACACCGTCAAAGAGGAAAATTAAATAATGCCCAAGTACCATGGATTATTTTCCTCAAATTCCAATATCCTTATTTCTAAAATATTTACTTGTGGTTTTTGTTTTGTTTTGGTTTGCTTTGTTTAAAAGCCAACCATATCCTGTGCTGCACCAAAAGCAGAGTGGCCAGCAGGTCCAAGGAGGTGATCCTGCCCCTCTACTCTGCTCTCCTGAGACCTCACTTGTAGTATTGTGTGCAGTTCTGGTGTCCTCAACATAAAAAGGACACATAACTATTGGAACAAGTCCAGAGGAGGGCCACGAGGATGATCATGGGACTGGAGCACCTCCCGCATGAAGACAGGCTGAGAAAGTTGGGGTTGTTCAGCCTGGAAAAGAGAAGGCTGTGTGGAGACCTTATAGCAGCCTTCCAGCATCTGAAAGAGGCTTACAAGGATGCTTGGGAGGGACTATTAATTACGGACTGTAATGATAGGACAAGGGATAATGAGTTCAAACTCGAACAGGGGAAGTTTGGATTAGATATGAGGAAGCTTTTTCTTTCCTGTGCGGGTGGTGAGGCACAGGAAAGGGCTGCCCAGGGAAGTTGTGAATGCTCCATCACTGGAAGTGTTCAAGGCCAGGCTGGACATAGCCTTGCGTGACATAGTTCAGTGTGAGGTGTCCCTGTCCATGGCAGGGGAGTTGGAACTAGATCTTAAGGTCCTTTCCAACACTAACTATTCTATGATTTAATGATTCTATATTCCTGTACTTATGGCTAAAGAAACACCACTTCCAAAAAGAACCTGGAGAAGATATTTTTTTTCTCTGTTTCTGAGCGTGAGGCTCAAGCTAAAGGTATTTCTTTGTTTTATGAAGAAATGTAAGTGTTTAAATTCAGCTTTTCTTGCTTTGACGAATATAGAAAAGAAAATGTGTCTGGGTGTGGAGTTAATTAATATAAGCTGTCTCTTCTTATTCATATGAAAACACTGCACTAAGTTAAGTTTTAAGAGGTTGTTATCGTCAACAGAGAGTTATAGCAGGTTGCACTTTCCACCAAGCATATAGAGTGAAGTTTCAGGAAACGATGCAAGATGATATGAAGATTGTTACGCAGCTCCTTCATTACTCTTCTCCATGCATTCTGGTGGGGTCTGTGGGCAGATCCCAGGGCAGGAGCACGGATGGGTCTCACTTCAGCAATTTTGGCTTATTTTCAATCTTGACTGTCTTACTTGGTCTCCAAATCAAATATAGTGCTAATCTATAAGGCATCATAGAATCACAGAATAGTTAGTGTCGGAAAGGACCTCAAGATCATCTAGTCCCAACCCCCCCACCATAAGGTAAAATAATCACATTTGTAAAGAAGGAACAAAATGTCCTTCAGTCCATACTAATAACACTGAAGAAAATATCAATCACAAAAAACAGAACATATATACATTTAGTAACTGATGTCCCTGGTCAGAATGCAAGACCTGAAACCCAGCGGTCGAAACTCCTAAATTGTGATTTTGTTCCCATTAGAGTAAGGAGATGAATGAATTTTATCCAAACATATTTCTGTTAACAAAACTGCTGTTTTATCAGTGTAATCATTCTTTCAGTGAATGGAAATATGCTGGGATTTCCAGGAAGCACAATATTTTAAGAGAAAGTTCTAGAATAACATTGTGTTTGAAAATTTGCTAAGAACAATATTGCTGTTCTTCTTCCCATATTTGATACCCCTTTTAAGTTACCACGCTTTCTCAATTTACAGATCAATTTGTTGAAAAACTGCATTTTTAGCTATTTGGCCAACATATTTCTCACTCGTTGCTCTGTAAGATCAAACAACCTAACCCAAGAGGCTCTAGTTATAAATGCATCTAATATTTTTTATTACAGTAGTAGACTTAATTTTTCATTGAGTCTAGTGAAAAGTCAGAATAAGTGTGTAGACTTCAATGAGAGCTGTTCTGTTTCCTACACCCTGAAAGTAAAGTGGGCCTCCCACTTCTAGAGTCAGCTCTTCAGGAAACCTAGACGCCACTACACTTTAACTGTCTACATCTAACTGAACTGTGGTTATAGTCAAGTATTTAACAGCATTTCACACTTCTCCTGTCATCTGGATTACATAACAATGTGCTGATTTTATAAACAGCAACTACTCATTTTTGTGGTTGAGTTTTACTGAATGCACAAGAGAAACATCTAACTAACTAAAGCTGGAGACAGGAAAATTGAATGCAGAGGAAGGGCAGGCATTCCTAGGCACCAAATGGTGCCAGGATTTGCAGACTGCAGTGCCACCATGCAAGGCCTCCGTGTACATTTCCAGCCAAGAGACCATAAGAACTCACTTTCTTGTGCTGCTGAAAGTGCTTTTGCTTGGCACGCGCTCTTAAAAACCCTGTGAATGCCACTTACACTATTAGGTGCTTAAGGGGGAAAGGTGTTTAACTATTCAAATGCAGGAGGCAACTAATGCCGAAAAGAATTTAAAATTAAAAGAACCCTCATGTATAAACACAAATAATGAAAGCGTAATGAAACTGGTGATGCAGGCTCAAGCAGTGTAAAACAAATGGCTCTTCTGGCTTCAGCAAAGATCTGTCACTTTAGGCTTAATCTGGGCTCTGATCTGGTAAATACCTCCAAACAAGACACCTATATCTGTGCTCTACTTGAGCACTGCTGAAACGATTTTCTTTAAGCTATTGTTTAAAGTGTGAGATGTGTTACACTACGTGATTGTTGTTACAGCTTCAGCACTGTGCAGCAGCATGGAAACTCAGGAATACCTTTGCCTGCAATGTTTCCTACTGTACAAAAGGACTTCTACTTCTTTGTTCTTTGAAGGTGGTAGGAGATGCCCCTGTTGAATACGCCAGATGAAAAGATGTTGGAGAGTATTCATAAACTCAGCTCCTGCTAATAAGTTCTCAACTACTACTTTCTGAAGATTTCTTGAGAGCCATGAAAACAAATATTTTTTAGGCTGATCCTTTAGTGGTGATATAGAACGTGGTACTTCAAAAGATAGATCAGTGTAACCCATACAAGTGAGCATGTTTCTGTGAATCATAGACAACCTCTTCATAATGTTTGCTATAGGAATTGTTGACCTTATTCAGTTCTATTTTCTTCCAAACTAGTCTTTTAGAAGTAGAGACAAAATAAGGCGGGAAAGTAGCTTTTCTTATATAATTATTACATCACCCAACGTTACCTAAGATAAGCCTCATGCTGTGAAAGACAGGTTCATCTTTGTGGCCCCCTTCTGCCCACACTGACATCTTTTGTATTCACAACATACTGAAAGCAGCAGCTATGGAAAGGTCATGCACCAGCTTATGTCTCCCAGCACCAATTGGGGTTCAGAGATCATGTGCTGGAAAGCACATTCCCAAGGACCAGCCCAATATCACAGGCTCGTCTCATCCGTGAATTTTTGAGCACTTGGGGTTTATTCAGGATATGGCCCAGTGTATACCCATACATGGAGATAATGCAAGGAACAGACAGCATCTCTGCCATTACCATGTAAACTGGCAATGGCATGTCATGCACTGCAACAAGAAAGTCAAGAGTTCTGCACATGCTTATAAAAAGAATAAAAAAGTAATATCATTGCAGCATTCATCTAAGTGGAGATGTCTACAGTGTAGGTGTTCACAGCTGATAAAATAATCTTGGTTCCCTTTATAGTCAAGAGGGAATCTGCCACTGGAGTGTATGAAGCTGTCTCAGCTTAAACAGGTGATGTTATGAGATTAAATGAATGCCAGTGAGCTTCCACTGGCTCTTATTAATTACATCTTAATGAGTTTTAACAGGAGCCAAGCAAGTAGCTCAGGACTAGCTCAGTCCCATTCTACCCATACTCTAGACATCTAAAGTAAGCTGATGCAAATCCCAGTTCAAACATACTAAAGGAGACTTTAAATCCATGTAACTTAGAGGGAAAAAAGGCATTTTTCCTATAGTCTCAAAGTTTAAGCAAGTGTGGAATCGAGGTGAAGTTTCTGGAATGCACTAGTGCAGCAATAGGTAGTTTATGAGTGATTTTGGCTCCATCTTTGGCTCCAATTTCTCATTATTCTACTTCCATATCGGGATGTACCATCTTAACTGTCCATTCCCCTCTATCATTCATTGCAGTGCTTTGTTCTAACTCACATTGTAAAACTTTAAATCACCAATTTAGTTGGAAGTGTCAACAAAACAAAAAGAACAAGCCAAAAAGCCACAGTTTTGTTGTTTGTTCCTATTTTTTCCAGAAGAAAAGTGGTGATCCACATATAGTGTCACATTATAGGTTTAAGAATGGGGGCTTCAGAGCTCACTCTGGACTGAGCCACATAGAGCTGTACTCTGTCCTCCCACGTGAGAAAGCTATCATGCAAGTCAGCGCACTCCTTTATGGGCCAATGGCTAACAAAATGCCATAAGGACAGTAGTCCAGTGAGACAGTCTTACCTCAATCTTTGTCACTTATTGAATTCTGTTTATCTGTAGAGTTACATTTAAGCTGCTGCATCCAGACCAGAATACTTAAGCTTGATGCAGAGCTCACATTTGAGGCTTTTCCTTTCCTTTTTTGTTAATGACTCATTGCCAGAAAACAAGGAAATGTTAAGTAATCTCAGGAAAGCCGATAGGAAATATGTTGCTGGGAGAATTCTCAGTGCAGTAGAAGGGGATTTTTTTCAGCAGAAGGAACCTTTTTTTATTTTTTAAACAATTCATAACTGAGTTTATGGAAAACACTCAGGTCTATGGTAAATATATGCAAGAGACTTCCACTTGTTCTCAATAGATTTCTCTTTGTTCCAGCTGTCTTCAGCTTCTTACCCTTAAAACCCAGTTTCTTTTGTTGCCAAAATTTTTGGCTGTGAGAGAAGGTTCCACCTTGTTACAGTAATTTAAAAACACCTGTCATCATATATTTTCAAATGGCAGTTACACTGGAACTAATCCCCACATAATCTCCTTAATATGAGATACTATGAGCTTACTCTGCAGATAGAGGTTTTGCATTTCATGTCTCACTACATTTAGAACTTAATTTTGCTTCTGATACTTCCCCAGTACGTCTAAATGTGTCTTTCTTTTGCATGATTATTTTTCATCAATTTTAGGGAAGAAAGACAAGCAGTACACTTTCTTTTTTTGTTTTATAATAATTACTCCCACTGAGTGATTATCACTGGTCTTCCTTTGACCTATATGAACCCCAGCCTTTGTAAGCAGCATGGTGCTCCCCACTTGTTCTCTACAGTGAGATGAATAGTTGTGTGTTCACATTTATGCTGCCTCAAGGACGAAGAAAAACACTTAAACACATGCTTGATTTTAAACATGTGTCCATATCCTCTTGATAATCAGACACCTTCAGAGTTACATACAAGCAAGTAAACAATAGGATAAGAAACTTTAATATAGAAAGCAATTTCCGATATGTCGTTTTTCTGTGCTATTAATGTACCATTACCACATTAGTAATTAAACTTGTTTATTCAAAATCCTCTTGCCTTCCTTCCTGACTGAAAGTCATTAGCTATTTGAACTCTCATAGGCATCATTTTATTTCCCATACACACTGTTGGTCTTATTTTTGTTTCTGGTTCATGATGTTTTCTGGGGTTTAACCACTGACTTAATCTCTTTTAAATATATGTGATTATCCACACTTTTTATTTATTTATCATTAATACTTCCTATCTGTACATGGCCTGTATGCAAAGGGCTAGGTGGTTTAGAAGTGTGTGCGTATTTTGTGGTGTGTAAATACACTAAATCCAACCCTTTGGTTTAAAGAGCAATAAGGTGGTAAGGTAAATAATCATCAGTTAGGAAATGCCACCATTAAGGATAAATATACAACTTCAGCTATACCTTGTGCACATACATTATCAAGTAGCCTTTAATTACAGAAAGACAGATTTTTTTTTCCATGCGCCCCCTTTGCTAATTGCAAAAGCAATTATATTCATTGCACCCACATCTTGAATTTTCTCCCTTCAACCTCACTAACTAGTATCTGCTTTCATGCTCTGTCTAGCGCTGCTTCTTCCAGCACTGCTCCAACTATAGCTTATCTGGTTTTATCTGATTTCTTACCAGACACTGGAACACTATTTTTGTGATGCCTTTAAGAAAGAATATCCCAATTTGTGGATTGACATCCTTTGGACACCTAGACTAAATACCAAATAAAACAATGATGAAAATGTTGCTTCACCAAAGAGGCGTTTGGAGAAGAAGCTGTTATTCTCCTGTTACAGGTACAACAAGTGACAACAGTCATGATGATTTATTAGCATCCTGTTATCCAGCTATTTTATTATGCATCATAGAATTTTAGAATGGTTAGGATTGGGAAGGACCTCAAGATCATCTAGTTCCAGCCCCCTGCCATCTCTCCCAGCCTCTGAAAACCAGTTTCAATTTCAGATTGGTCCCTGGACTGTTCACTTCATTCAAACCCGGAAGCACATCTGTGTCTCAGACATGCACCTTGTCCATGCTCAAACTCCAAACAAAGATGACGCAGCAGAGAACATCAGCTTTCTGCACCCTCTTCTTCAGCTCCTTACCTAGTTTCCATGAAGGGAAAGTGCAAACTGTAGATGGCTGTGAAGCACTCAAAGCAGACTCCTCACATGGACAAGAAGGGAGACTGGATCACAACACTGATCATCAACTTTATTTCCTGCCAGTCATAACAATCTGTTAATGAACCCTATTGGCTCTTGAATAAATTTCAGGACTAATCAGATCATTTATCCCAAGGTCCCTTGAGTCATTTGGGTCAGAAAGCAGCACTAGAAGTTTCTTCACACCTGGTAACAGTGGTGACATATTGAAATACTTCATGGTCAGTAAGAACAGTAAGAAACATAGGGAGGAGTCATGGAAGTCCTGGGAAAAAACAAACAAACAAACAAACAAACAAACAAAAAAAACCCCAAAATTATTTCATCAGCTAAATTCATTTACTGCCTGTGTTGCTTTAGTACATCCAGAGACACTTCTTGTACAAGTACTTTGCCATCTTCTCTCTGCTGGACTGTCTTTCATTCCACCCAACGCTGAAGGAAGATAGTCTCCCATCACCACACCTGGATTTGGGTATCAGACCGGAGAAAGGTGGGTCACTGCTCTCAGCTGATATGTGCTGATGGAGTCTGGAGAAGTTGCAGGTAGAAGTGTGCTCAGCTTCTGCTGCACCAGCTTAGCATGAGCTCAGTGAGATGAGAGGCTTTGGAAGGTCACATACCCAAAATAAAATCCAGAGCATCTGTTAACTTTTTCATTCATTTAAAGTTTAGGTAGTTATGCTGGGGTTTGCAACATAACAGTAGAAAGAGATCTATCACTAACAAAGCTCACAAACTGCCAAATTCTTACTTCAAAACATCGTTTCCATAAAACATGGCTCAATAGGGGCAAAACTGCACTTTTTTACCCTAATATTTTTCATAGAAATAACTGAATCACTTTTTTGCTGGAACTTACAAGCAAATCCCTCTCAAACATATTCAGATAAAGAATCTCCTGAAAGAGACATCTGGCTAGAAATATAAATAAAAGTGCTTACCCTTGGTGAAGCTAAAGCACTGAAATCAGAGGCTTATAGTATGAAATGTCAGACAAACTTGACTATATATTTTCAAAGAGGTAATCCTTTACACCACATAAAATGCATGCAACATACACAGTTGAATTCATACTCACACTTGCACATTAACTCAAGTATTTCGTGTTAAATTGATCATTTTCTTCCGTATTTTCTGACCTTCAAGGTGCAGAAAATAGAGTTTCCAGCACTGTACAAAATGCTGTAGACAGACACCTCATGTTGATGTATATGTCTCTCATTCATCTTACAGGGATTCTATGCAGGAATGAAATACTTGCTGGAAGCATTGCTGGAAACCTACCACTCCTGTGCAAGGACTCAGAGCAATGAATATCATTTCAGAAAATGGCCACAAGAATGGCCCTGGCTTCCGCAAATGTACAAGTACTCGCTACTGAACTCCTTTTACATGAGCTGCAGTACCTAAAGATTGTATTTTCACTGGAAGTTATGACCTTTGCTACATTTTGGACCACTTCTCCAAAAGCAGTACTGCTTACCATTCTTCCCAGCTTCATATGTTGAAAATTAAGAGATTCAGAGCTGGGGATGACCCTACCATTTTTAATGCAAAGCCCATCAAACACCATAACTGAGTTTATTTGAACATTTGTAAGTTTGAACCAAGGGAGACAGATAGTATGCATAGAACTTTATATACTTTGTGCTGTTTTCTCCTTAGTGTCAGGTCCCTGAGCATGCCTTTCCATAGCTGGGAAGTGATAGCTTGTGTCTTCTTTCCCTTGGGAACTGAATTTAAGCTGAGTCTTCACCACTGGCCCTCGTCTGTGTTACGTTGCAGGTTCATCACAGCTATGTCTACTTTATCTTGTGCATTCTCTCTTCAAGATGTTTTCATGACAGCTCTTATCAATAAACGTGGACTCAGCCAGATGAGCTCACTAACTCCAGAAAAGGGACGTGCTCAAGATCTTGAGACTTAGCACATGCAAGTGTTCTGATAAATGAAATAAACTCAAGAGTTTCACAGGGCTACTTTTATGCTGATCATTTTCTCAAGCTCCATTTTTGCACTTTGTTCTTTTGATATCCCATTTCTAGTTCATTTCCATGTTTGTGGAAGACTTGGCTTTACCTCAAGTTTCTTACTCTTTATTTTATTGCTGAATGATCATTCTGAGATCTCCATTGGTCTTCCAAGACTTCACGAGTGTTTATAAATAGTACTTATTTCTCTCCTTCTGATAAAATTTTTTGCCTGCACAACTAGACAGACTTCAACTCTCAGCAGTATTTGTAGGAAAACAATGTCTTGGGGTTTTTCACAGTTTGGTTGTTTCTCTATAGCATATTTTAAAGGGACCTATTTACTCTGGCTGTAAAGCACAAGGCATTGGTGATTTAGAATTATAACAATATTGATGCAGATGAGCCTCTGTGGAGATATTTGATGATGTTATATGAATGTAATCAATGGGCTTAGTAAAGCATAGCAATAATAAAATACTGTTCACATTATATATAAATAAACACAGATGGACACATGTATTTGCTTTCTACATAATTACTGTAACTATGCCTATTTATACTACTGATCTTCCAGAGCTCTATATTCCATCTCCATTGTGTCAGCTTATATAGCCTTATTGAATCCATAACATCTAACTAACCAATTGAGATAGTGACTTAAACCAGAAATGCATGAATCTTCTGAGGGGAAGGAAATCAAAGTTGAAATTAGGACAATACAAAATTGTTAAATGTTGCAATTCAGAATTCTTAAGTGTTTCTTTTTTAAAAAAGGAACCTTTCAGCAATTCTTTCTGTCATTCAGCCTACATTTTAACTTTAGTGGAGGAAGCTGAGGTTTTAGTCTTCAAAAGGAAAGAAAGAGAATAAAATATTGTTGGAGGTTTTGTTGTCACACAACGACATTAACTCTCTAATCTAAAATGTACGCAGTTATGGGTTGGAGCTGGATTATCAGGTAGTACAGTATCCGGGAACATGAAGGAGAAATGAAGGATGGAGGAAGCTATGATAGATCAGTGCTTTCCCTGTTTCATTTATACCTGTAATCTGCATAGACTTCAGGGGAAGTATATATATGTTGAAATGTTTATATGTGAATCCTGATCTCACAGTACTGAACTAGATTTCTAAACAGGACCTAAGGAAAAACTCTGGTCCTTTCTGTTCCATACTGTGAACTACTTAGGCCTCAATGCCATACCATGTGTCACCTCATGTCAGTGCCTATATTTATGTTGGAGGTGATTATTAAGTTGGGTTTCAATGTGATCATAACAAGAAGATTACATAATGTGCATTATATTATGAAAATGAATGATATTTATCAAAATATATGATATGGTATGATCTTATTTCCATTATGAAGGTCATGAAAAGATGACAGCCACAAAATACTACTGCTGGGACAGCAATGGAAGAAATCTAGTCTAGTGATTAAAGCAGAAACATTGGAACAAAGCTGGCTAGAGAAGAAAAAAACCTGATACATCAATATTTGCTTAAGTACTACTTCAGGATATACTTTTCATAACATACTGTAGAGAACCAAGATCATTCTATCATCATTAACTAGGTTTAAGGAATGACAATTTTCATCAAGACACCACTTCTGGTCTGATGCAAGAACTCAGGGGAATGATTGAATTCAGAGGGTCTCCAAGCACTATATAATTAGTAAGACTGTGCAGTCAGTCTCACTCCAGCACTGTTGAAATGTATTGCTCAAAATTAAATAGGTCCTTAAAGAGTTAGAATGCTCAGGTAGAAAGTGGGAACTCAAAGTTTACTTGTCTGCTCTGAAAAAGCAATAAAGGTTGCCCAGGATGCCTTGCATTTCTCTTTGAACAAAAACTGCATCTTGGCACAACTTTTACTAAAACAATTTGGAAAGCATTCAGGTCTTTGTCTTTGGGATATCGTAGTTCAAACACAGTCTCTTCTTTTTCTGTAGGCATTTTATATAGATGGTGGAGAGATAGTAATTGACAACTGAGATTAAATTTTAGCTAGGCTGAGTAGTCCTCTGGAGATAATTATCTCTTCCTGATAGCTATTTAGTGAAGCAGTGTTAACTACATTCATAACTTAGTTGCCTTATTTGAGTGGTTAATATTCTCAACTATGAGTTTCACCTCTTCTCTTTAAATGTATAATTCTCCCGGATGGAAGCTACAAACAATCAATGAAAAAAATGATGGCAAATCAGATGACAGATGCAGTTGGTTCTGTACTGGCCCCAGAATAGAGAAGCAAAGTATCTTTCAGTGTGGAGAGCACAGGCAAAATGAACACTGGCAATTATTTTTGCATGGGAAATAGGGGAAAAAAAGAAAACTGAGAAGGAGATTCAAAATGACAAAATTAACAGATTTCTAACAAAAAAAAAGGGAGTGCACTGAAAAGGAGAAAAGCTGAACTGGAAGGAAGAAATGAGATGAAGAAGGGACACGGGACATTGCACTTAGTCTGATAAGAGACATGAGGCTACCTCTGTGCTGTGTTTCAGTATAACCTGACTTCAAGTGCAACTAGGAATGTAAACAAATAGAATTGTCAACTAAATTCCCCTCCCTCTCTTTCAACTTCTTTGAAAAGCATTTGAGTCAAATTTCAGGCAACGAACTGGAGGGACATTTTTCTCTACCTAAGTGAATTGTTTGTTCGTAGCATAACTTGGAATCATGAATCATGAATACATTCCTCCTCTTATCTTTTTGAGTTTAATTATCATGTTATCAGCAACTTGGAACGTGACATAAATCTCAAGGTAGTAACTGCTCTAGAAGTTAGGTCCAGTGATTATTCTTTCTTTTAAAAAAAAAAAAGAAAAAAAGAAAGGAGAGGAAAAGAGAAAAGAAAGCCATAGAAGTCTTTGAAACAGCTGGGGTCAAAAGAACTGTGCTTTTTTCTAATTGTCCCAATAAATTTTAAAGATGTTATTACTCTGTAGTGATTAAGAAATGGTAAAAAGAGATGCACTGCTATAACATCAAGGCCATCAAGCTTAATAGTCCTTAACTGATTGCCACCCCATCCCAACAAAAACAGACATGCTATTCTCTCCTTCGCAGTCCCTCCTCTGTTACCCTTCCCCCTCACTTGAAGGCTTCTAAAAGCACCCCTAGCCAAACCAAGGGGAATTTATACTTCCTGCAATAAAATCCAAAGAACAGAACAGCTGGCAGCTGAACTTAAGATAGCTAAAACAAACACTGTGACATTGATGTGGGGAGGGATTTGGTTATTATTACAACACTGCATGACTAGTTCTGCAAGGAAAA
This sequence comes from Psilopsiagon aymara, assembly GCA_024733675.1. Lineage (NCBI taxonomy): Eukaryota > Metazoa > Chordata > Aves > Psittaciformes > Psittacidae > Psilopsiagon > Psilopsiagon aymara. The sequence continues at coordinate 93,000 of JANRGW010050161.1, read as the reverse complement.
GATGCAAGCAGAGCTTTTTTTTCCAGCATGCAAACAAAAGACTTAAAAAAATCCAAAAAGCAACACTATTTGCTTTAAAAATAACTTCAAGGAAAAACAAAAAAAAGCAGTGGACAGAATTCACAATGCTGGCTGCCTAATATTTAGAGCTGAATGACTGAAATTACATGAAGATTGTTCCACAGAGATGCTATTTCAACTAGGCCAGACACGATCATTATTAATTCGTCTTCTCTGACAAGTACAAAATATGCAAAAGAATACTGTATACCATAACAATCCTATGCACATTGCACTCTATTTCTCTGGCATATTGAGTCCTGTTGTCTGTGATAACTTGTATCAGTCTTCCAGAAACCACCCAACTTTAAGCTGAACACTTCATCAGACAGCCCGTCATTGTACGAATTAGGGTACTGAGGGAGAAATTATAACTAATCAAAGGTTAGATTGATAATAATGGGTGGTAAATTTATAACAATAGCAAGCGGATTAATACTTCAGTGTTTCAGGCTTTCTTGGTTATTATTTCACAGCAGAATATCTTACATTGTAGATTCCAGCACGCTTACCCCTGCTTCCATAGGGTTCAAGGACAACTTCTAACTCTTATTTAACTCCCCTTTAAAATACAGAATTCCCAAGACAGAATTAAGAGAATAGATTCCTAACTCCTACCCTCTCCACTGAAGTTAGGCACCTAAAACTAATTTAGGTCTTTAAATTACATAGATAGTTTATTAGAGTACTGATTGACTGATCTTGAGTTTTTCTTGAATCTGATGCCTTCTATTGATTTCTTCAAAATACAATGATGTTTTTGTCTGCAGGATCCCATTATAATGAGTGCTAAATCCTTAAACACTATGTAGGTTTAAATAAGCAATCTAAGCTCTTGTTTGCACTTGCTGATCTTTTATACTGTATGAAAAGTGACCATTATCTGGCATAATTTGCACTGAATCAAACCTATTTTTCTGGGTAGAACTAAAAGCTTGAGGTGATATTGCAAGATCGCACATGCTGAAAAATGTCACAGTAACAACAGAGAAAATTAGCAGCCATCCAAGACAGATACAAAAAATACGAAAAAAAAGAGAATGTTTCCTTGTTCCGTGCTTGAGAAAATGGGTTCAGGTTTGGGTTAATCAAAGATTTAATCAAAAGTGTCAACATCTCAATTGAAATGAGATAAAAAGCATGTGAAATACAGGTTGCCATTGTTTGGAATGCATAAAAAAAAATAAATAATGTAATAAAAAAACCTTTCACACTTTTCTTTTTCTTCCCCAACGTGAATCTGTTTGCTTCAGATGTCCCAGAGTTAAGTAGCTTTGGCTTTAAAGAAAAGGAAATGTTCTGCTTCAGACTCCAGCTATACCAACCCACCTGTTTACCATGTTCAGTTAGCAATACCACACCCAGGTCATTGCACATTGCACAGCCCTCTTCCTGGTAGATACAGTAGAGGGCAAAGATAGACTAATATCTTCAGGGCACAAGAAAGGAGTAGTGGAACATAGTTTAGTAGCCTAGGGAAAAAATAACACCTCTTCATCCTAGCTGGGTGGTGAATCAGCAGTTCCCACAGCTCCAGATGCTGGTTCTGACACACAGGTGGTCCCTTGGTGGTTTTTACCTTTTCCGAACAGGTGTGAAAAATCTGTTTGATGATGAATTGCACTGGGTTTCATGGTTGAGTTTTCAGTTAAAGAAGAGAAACCCACTGGTGCTTTCTCACCTGAGAAGTTTTGTCAGAGACATTGACATGAGACAACCATTAACCGCAATTATCTTCCAGGTTCATTGTTTAAAATAGCTTTTTAAGTTTCAAAGCAAATATGTGGGGCTGAAGCAAAGCCCCTAGGAAAACAGTTCTCAGTCATACTGTAATTTATTTGTAGCGGAACACAATACAGTCCTGAAAGTGTCCTCACTGGGAATAATACTTCCTATCACAGATCCTTCCACTTGTGTCTTTGGAACTGGAGTTCAGGTTCTGGTTTAGCTTAAGCATGAGCTTTAAGTTTGGCATTAGTTTCAATGGAGCTGAATGTGCGCAGGAAGCTGCCTACAGGCTTGACTAACTTTCTGAAGCAGAACACGAGAGACATCCTGAAATGTATAATTCTACAATCATCATACAAGCTGGGCACTTTTTCCTTTGAGTCTAAACTAATTCTGTGAGGTAAGTACACGAGAGCAGCTACACCATCTCACACTAAAGGTCAGACTAGCCCACTTGTAGATCCCCATGGAAGAGCTAGGGAAAACATGCAGGGATACTTTCCCAGAATACTATCCCAGCTGCCAATAATTTTCAATTCAGTGATGTTCTAAACCAGACTTAGAATTTTTGTATTTAATAGCCCTCAATGGATTTTTCCTTCATGAACTGGTCCAGTTCCTTCCTGAACCCAGATCCCCCACATCCTGTGGGGAGTGATCCTACAGCTTAACAACATGCTGTGTGAAGAGTTGTCTCTGGCCTTGACTCCTGATGCTTTCACATTACATCCTCTTGTTCTGCAAAAGGCACTGAACAATCACTATTTTTCCACTTTCTTTGCATTGCTTAAGATTTTACCGATTTTTATGATTCTCTGGATTGAAGAGTCACGATCACTTAGTAGTTATCCAACAGGAGATATACATTTAATCATCCATTCTCCAACCTGGTGCTCTTGCATGGTTGACAATGTGATTCACAGATTACATGTATACTTTATGACCACACCAGCACTCTCAGAAAGAGTTTCAGCAGTGTGATAACGTTAGGATTTCTAGAGAAGTCATGGCGACTTTGATTCTTTTGTGGAAATTATAGAATTGATTATATTCTAAATGAGCATCTTGTTACTAGTCTTTATGTTTTGTCTTCTGCTGGGAAGAGAAGAAGAAATACACAAATCTTACAGACTAAAACTGTGAAAAGCGGAAGATGGAACCTTGCTACCATACTGGCATAGAAATAATCAGATGAATATTTAATGTTTTAAGACTGCCACTGAAATGACACAAAGTGACCAACTATATTTACTTCTATATCTTGCACTGTCCCAGGCTTTCATTCTATTGGTATTCATGTGTTGTTTTCCGTTTTACCCTCTGCTCACAATCTGTTTGGGACATGTAAAGCTCTTTGCTGCAAAAGGCCAACATAACATAAAGAAAGGAAACACTAACGAGTGTTTAGCTGCTGGACTGTTTCTCTGTATTCAATGGAACTTCTGCAGATCAGGAGCTTTCCCTAAATCCTGCAAGTCTGCCCATGTCCTTCCCCTTCCAACAAGAGTGTAGCATTTTACACTGTCACTTCCCTATATCCACAATCAATCAGGCCAAATGATTTACTGGTTACTTATAATTTGGAAAGAAATTAACTAGATAGTGTAAATGTTATCCAAACATTAGCAAGAAATTTCTTAAGATTTTACAAAAATTACGTTCCATAAAAATATTGTGAGTTCTAATCAGTTGTGCTTAATAGCGCCTAATATCTTTCCATTAGCAGATTGTGATCTTAAACCTATGCAGCTTTAACTAACTTAATAGGAAGATATACTTAAGCCTTGAAGGCTGATGAATTACAGAGGCACCATGCTGTTCATAAGGGTAGACCATTTAAGGGCTGGTTTTGTGGCAACAAAGAGACATTGAGTGTAGGCCATCACATCTCAGTGCTATTTCACACAAGATTGTGTACAAAAATCATTCTGTCTCTTGTGGATACTGAGCAACAATGATATAATGAAAGTTTATATGAATATAAGCTTATAAGCTCTTATATATATGTCACTGTTACTGCTTTTGCCATAGGCATTTTGAGGTGATATTTGGCAGTTCAGAAATTTCTAACCGTGTTTTAAAGAGTGTCTTTCTATATACTTTAAAGAACTGATTTTTCACCCACAGCCATGAGGAATTCTTTAATATTCTCCTCTTGTCTTTAAGGATAGTCCAGGACAATTGTTTCAGCTGATTTCAGTTAAGTAAATATATGTGCCTAAGCAACCTGGTCTTTGTCATGACTATGCTGTCACAGGGAATAAGGTGATGGTCCAGATCCCAAAGAGGTAACAGTCTAAATGAGAAGACTGAAGAGAGATGCAGGCAATCAAACATGTAAACTACATCAGAAGAAAAAAAATTACTTCTGGTAGACAGTTATGACTCTATTTGGCCAAAATGCATTAAAGAAATCAGTATGTGCTTTACTGACATGAGAGTTTTTGACGCTATGCCATTGGCTGTACTGGCCACTGTTAAAATAACTGCAGTTCTTTTTTTGTCACCTGGTAAGTGAAGGATAAATTAATTCATAGAAACATCTTTAGAGATGCTTTGTGGCAGAACACAGCTGCACTGCTAAGGACAATGTGATGAACAGGACCAAACTAAATCCTCTACTGCAGGCCTGGTGTGGGTTGTTTGCCAGGGAAACTGAAGGTTCTTGAAGTGTGCGTAAGAAAGGACAAGAAAAGAACTGTTGAAATATTGAATAAAATATTTCAGCAGGGCTCCTTGAATTCAGCCAGCAAACTCGGCTCAATTGCTTGTCTAAAAATATAATCTTTGCATTAAAATTTAGTAACACTCAATTGTGGATTATGCTCCATGTGTTTGCAAGTAGCAGACAATGAGAGATGAGCAATTTCACCTAAGCAGGAGGACTGTTGGTTAGAATGATTAGCCACTGGAGTTTCTTAACAGATGCCAGGATTGCGTCTTACATACTACCCATACAGAAACAAAGAAAAGACCCTTGGTAGCTTTCAGAGAGCAGTGAAAGCATTAATTTTTGACTCTGATTAATATATAATTGGGAGGGGGATTTCAGCCAGGTGTCTATATTGTTTGAGAGAAAGGTACAGGAGGAACATATCTTCACCCTAAGCCAGTTTTCAGACAGCTGTAGCCAATCCTGTGCAACAGGAAGAGGAAAATAGCAGTAACACTGGCTAATAGGATTCTGAAGAGCCCTGCTCATGAGCACAGAAATGAAGAAAGCAGAAAGGGTTCCCCATTTTCTAAGTTTTACAGTTTCAGTAAGATTATCTTAGTAGATCTCTCTAGTGGTTTTCTTACAATGTGTACCATCTGAACTTAGGCTATAAGTTTTTTAAGTTAAGGGCAGTGTCTAAGTATTCCCTCTCTGGGGTAGGACCAGTGAACACTATTTTAAGTCAAGTGATAAATTAAAAAACTCAGAAGATGCTGATTCTTGGATAAGCTGATTTCTGGCCATTTCATCTGAGTTATCTGCATAAAATTGTTAGTAATGTTTTATGCTTTAGAATACTTTCCATCTTTCACAGACAGGAGCTCGTTAATGGGGGTTATCTACTTCCAGTGGAGGCCTGGAATCACTATTAATGTAACAGCCTTCAGGGAGCAACCAGAGACGCTGCACACTTAGTCTTGTGTAAAAGAGGGAGAAATGTTAAATGTGAAGCTAAACGCTTGTGGACAGCCTAGTGACATGGATGTATTTCACTTCTACCTACTGCATTGGAGCCTTACAGGATGGCTGCCTGTGGTGGGAAAAAAAAATGCCTCCAGGATCTGTTACCCTGCACAGTCAGGGCTCACTGCAGCATCAAGCTAGATCCCTTGTACCTGTGTCTGTTTTCATTGACTTGGTTTTATTGGTCTTTGCCTTTGAGAAGAAATCAGTGACTGCATTTCCCTCAGCAATATTTGTCTTTAGCAGGTTTAAACCAAAGCCCATGGAATGTAATTAACATTGATTTCAGTGTATCTGGGACTGGGGACAAGTGTCTGGGTGTCCCAGCAAAAGAAGGGGCACATGATGTCTTTTGCTGCTTCCTGAGGTGGAAATATTGTAGTTATTCTGTAGTCATCGGCATGACAAAGCATTGCAGGAGGGGAAGCTTAGTTATAGCTGTAACTACTTAAGTTTAACCCATTGTAGCCTAAGTGTTAGAGCCCATCTTTGTTTTCCAATATGATCCAACAGTTGTTAAATTTTCATTGTATTTAGGGTGACAAATTGCTTGACCTGGGTCATATGACTTTGCCAACTGCAGGACCCAAATCCTAGCTTCATGGCTTTCCTTTGGAAGCCAAATCAGAGACACAGTGTAGAGCTAACTGCCAGGTTTAGTTTACACAGAGGGGTCCTTGTGTTCTCCTCCTGTGTCCGCACAACAGTGTGGTGATGGTGGGACTTATGTGTCCACCAAAGTTGGCATTGAAGCAAGCTGCAATTAGGACAGCATATTCACTGTCAAAACAGATGTGCCTGTCTCATCTGCAGGGATTTGGTCTAGAAGCCAGAGCCAACCCACAGGCCTGCAGCTGGCCTTTCTGCTTTAGACCTTCCTAAAAACTCAAGTTAAATAAACAATTAAAAAAATAAATAAGCAAACTATATAGTGAATTAAAGGCTCTGACCTACAGTTATTTAAAGACATTCACTTCCAGGCTTAGTTGAAATTCAAGAATATAATAAGGAAAGATAAATCTGTTTCTGACACAAAGATGAGGAAAATGAATGAGGAGTTTTAATGAATGAAAAAATATAAAATGGTCCCTTCTGACCAGAAAGTAAAAATAACATAGTGGGAAACAAACCTTTTTTCCTTAAAAGCCTGCAATTTCTAACCTGCCGAGAAGAGGAAATGCTCAAAATTCTTCCCTGGTTAAAGTGTTGCAGCAGAAGGGGAAGATCCTGACCAAAGGGACACAGAGAGTCCTGCATTTGACATTTATGAGTGGGAGGCAACATTACCAGATGTTCATAAAAGTGTAGTTTCCAAATAGAGTTCCATGAAGCCAAATAAGTCATTTCATTTGGTTTTCTGTTTCCCCTATTGACTGAACTACAGTAAGGTCTACCAAGAGGATAATCCCACACTGCAGGGGGCTGGGGTTCAGCAGCTAAGAGGGCTTTTCCTTCTCTGACTGCAGTTAATCCTCAAGCTTTTATGTGGCAAAGTACAGGAGATTACAAGCTGCAGATGGATGCATCTCCACAGAATATCAGCCCAATGCAGTGTATGGTCAGAACACACATGGAGAAAATCAGCTCAGTTACCAAATCAAGTCAGCACAATATTCTTGGTTTTCCCCTGTTATCCAGAGTGATGCATCTATAGGGATTGGACTTCACCCACACTACCATCTTCAGTGTTTCCTCAGTATCCATATCTGCATATACTCCCTGTGGGGAAGCAGGTTGGAGACACCAGTAGTCCTCAGACTCCATGTAGGGAACAAAGACACGCTCAATTTCTAGATCCCACTCCACAGATCTGGCTCCTAAATGTCAAGCATTGCAGCACACCACTTCTAGGCTCCTATATTTCTCTTCAAATCTGACCTCAAGCAACTGTGATGTCTGAACAGCAGTCTTATCTAGCAGCAAGACAGATGGCCTCAGTATCTTTCGCTACTTGATGTACAAGGGAATTATTAAGGCACTTGGCATGGTTTTGAATCAAATGGAAGCAAGGAAATTATTTCAGTAACTCATCTCCACAGCCATAAAAACTAGAGCAGCCGCACATGGAGACCCTACCATTTTCCCTGCTTTCCTCTCCCTCACATGTATCCCAAGGAAAGTTTCTTACTGAGAGTTGAACAACACATACAGCCTTGACAGGATTAGCTGCAATGAGGCTACTATCATCCCAAATTCCTTTATTATGCCCACTGCAATTAAGCATATATGCATATGCATATAGACATATGTATCACATAGGGTGCTTGAAAACCTCTTCCTTTGTGTATTGCTAGCACCTAGGTCATAGAAAACTATCCCTTCTGCCTCTCTGAACAGGCACTGTTCCCTGTCTTTTGTTCTAACAGCTGTGGGCTGCATCCTGCCAGCTGTTTGGTAGATGTCTAGATCAGCTGTTAGAGCTGCATGTCGGCTGGAGCTGGGACAGGGCCTCTTGGCTCAGATACAAATGTCCTCATGTATCTTGGTTAGAGCTACTCTTAAACAAGCCATGCATTAGCTCACAAGATGAAGGAATGAGTTTTGAAGTAAATTAATCATCTCCATGGGAAAACAGGGAAAGGAAAAGAATCTCTAAGATGATGGATTGCTCTGAAAGTGAGTTTGGGTTGCGTTTGTGTGTGTCACCACAGATGTACTTCTTACATCTGTGCAACAAATGTTATGTATTTCAGGTAGGAGCCCTGGTGTGTCCAAGTACAGCAAAACAAGGTTGGTGAAGATTTAGTGCTGAATGCTCAAATCCAGAGAAATGGGACTGGTAACAATATCTTCAAATGCTTTAAATCACCTTAGCTTATTACATACAGTGTTTGCAAACCAGAGCTGGAGGCTAGTCAGAGAAGAAAGGGGAAGAAGACTAGTTGAGGCAGAAGGCAAAATGGGACCCTTCCAACTTTAACCTGCTGATGAGTATAAAATTCACGCCAGAGTTGTAATTGCTGAGGTGAAGCAAGCCAGCTACATGTTCCCTAAGACACAGCGGGACTCTAACACCATGGAATTCACCAGGTGCTTAGAAAAAGCATGTTGTTGCGCAGGTAGCCTGGAAAACAAGAACTGACTGCAAGCCAAGATAATGGCAGTTTTCCGATGACAGTTTAAACCCCAGCATTCTTAATAACATTGCCACTTTGCCAATACATTCACTTAATGTGCTTATCCAAGAGCTGCAAACTGGCTCCCAAGGCCTCTCCAGATGTCTAAAGCATCAGCTGTCAACTCTCTGGCTGTCAAAACTTGTTGCCTCACCTCTGACAGCTTCTTTGACGCAGTCTAAAAACTGTCAATGCAAAGCTTTGCAGTATGCTGGAAAATGGCAATATAAGGACTTCAGAACCTATGCTCAATGCAACGTGAACATCAGCAACCATGGATGTAACCTCAAGTTGAGACTAAAATCCTCCTATATCTGTGTCATCATACGATTCACATCCATTGCTAGGAGGAGGTGAAAGGACCTCCCATCTAAAACCTGGAAGTTGCCTTCAGATTGCAAGCCCTTCCATAGTCAAAGGAAAACAGTTCCTGGTCAGACAAGCCAGTGCTGGTCCATCCCTAGTCTGTGGATTTCATACAGAGATGAATGGGGCTGGGGGTGGATGAGAGAAGAGGTTGAGGATTCCTCTTCCGTTTTTCCTTTTTCTCTTTTCCAAAACATGGTGCATGCCGCTGTGCCTGTTCCAGCTTAATTCGCAGCTGAGCTGAAAGCAGCAGCAGCGTAGCCTCATTTGTGTGCACACACACACCCGAGTTACCGCCTGCTAGAGTCTGTCCTTGCTGGTATTATCCATATCAACGAGTCAGGTCAGTCAGAGCCATGACAACTTCTTCTTTTCCCTCTGTCTTCACTGCAAAATGCACATGTGGCATGAGGTCCCTTGATGCCAGGGGCAGCATTCTGCATGGACAAAGCAGGGTGGAGCACGTGTCTCCACTGCTGGATGGGGATGAGAGGGGTGGTTAGCAGAAGGCAAAGGAGGAGAAAAAAATCCTCTGTTCTCTCCATTTCTGATTGTTTTGTCATTGTAGTGGTGGTGGTTGTTGATTTATGGCTGTCTGTCTTTAAGCTTTTCTAGGCAGGGTCTTTTTTACCCTCCATGCTTATGCAGTTTAAGACTGCAGCCACACTGCTAAAACAATAGTAATGATAATGGGGTTTAATGTGAAGCTTTAGTATGCTGCATATCAAGCAAGCCTGTTTTCATCCAGAAATCACCAGTGAATGCATGTGCAGGAAGATCTATGTGAATTTGGTAAGTACTATTTGAGAAAGAAGGGACATATGGAGAACTGACTTGGTGGAAAGGATAGTGGCAGAGCTCACGCGTGTGGCCAGAAGGAAAACAAAGAGGCTTTGGGAGTTGAATAAAGCCCATTGTTTTCTTTCCTCAAGATTTTTTATTTGATATTTGTTTCTAGTGGCAGACACACAAATGTGTGAGGCTGTTTTCAACCTCTGTCATGTCACAGACAAAGCAATTGGATAGAGATGAAGGGCAGAGTGATGCCTCACAAGCAAGTCCACTGCAACTCTTTAATTCCCAGTAGGACAAGTTTTAAACTTAGAGGTCATATATCGATATGTGTGTGGGTGCACAAAAAAAAAGAGGTGCTTCAGGTGCTTTCCTTCATGTAACCATAAGCTCTACACAAGCATCTGCTGGATCAGAGCCAGCCAAGTGAAAGAACACAATGAGGAAACATGCAGAGGATGATGCTTTTAATCCTGGCAAACTTTTCATTGTTCTTATTTTCTCAGCCCTGAACCCTCCCAGCTAGCATTTATCTACTTATCGTCTGCTCACAAAATGAGCTTTCCCCCAGTTCTTCAAAAGACAAACCTCTGTTCCACCACCAGAGCCTAACTTTGATCTCCAGGCTCTGCAGGGCACTTACCCAGACAAAAGTGCATTCAGAGATGTTCCACACCTGTTCGTGCCTTAAAATTCCACATCTGGTTATTTCATACTACATCAGCTATATTCCTCTCTCTCTCACTGCCTCTGCGTCTCAGAGCTGCACTCCCAGCTCGGTGGCGTGCAGAGCACAGCTGAACCAGTGATATGGTGACTTTCTGATTTTAATGCCTGGACACCACTGCCATTTCTCCCCCTACTTATTTAGGACTGCTGTTCTGCAAGCTCAAAAGGGGTGGCTGTAGCATATTTTTCCTTTTGCATCCCCATCACATATGTTCATATAGCCAGGGGTTGGAATTTTGGTGATAGATTGGTTCATATAAGGAACTCCATGAGCTTTTCAACAGGGACCAGGAGGATCTCATACATGCAGTAAAATAGTTCGAAATCAAAGAGACCTCAAAAAAATTTGGGTGAAAACTCACATCCTGACTATGAACAGAAGGGCATTAGGGTACTTTCCTATATGTCAGCTAGCTACAGAAGATAAACGCCAACTTTCACTGAATGAAACAGAAGATAAATTCTCAAAACCAGCTAAGGCACCAGGAGTGGGTGGCCTAATCCTTCAGCTGTTTCTTCCAAGTCTCCACAACTGTTCCCACTTGCATGTTTTTCAGAGAATTTCCTTCGAGACTAGTCAACAGCCTGATAGTATTTTGTTATCAGGTATTTTCTTAACATCTCCTGTTACCTTCAGAAAAAATATAAAGAGGAATTTCTTCTTTCTTTCTTCTTTTCTGTTTGCACACAGCCTCCAGTCACACATTTTCATCTCATGCCCATTAGAGTCTATCAATGGCTCACTTTTGGTAAGTGATCATTTACATGACTTCCTATATAAATCAGTGCACTTTAATGATTGATTAATTAATCTGTGTTGTGCGTCTGAAATCACATTCTTTTTACCATTGATTGCTCTTTCTTGGATTGCTCTATTTCCTAATACTTCCCTTAGGAAACTGGCCACTGCCCAGTGAAATTTCCAAAATTAAAAAGGAACCAAAACCAGAATGTTTCAAGAAATAGCTGCATTTAAGGTCTTTCTTTGTTACTTCTCTGTCACGACTGCAGCTTTACTTCCAAGTTTTTGCCCACCCTCACATTTGCACTCCTGTTGGCACACTGACTCCTGACTGGAACATCAGTCCTGGATTTGTTTCTTTGCCAGTTCTGAGACAGTTTTCCACTATATTCTCCCAGACTTCAAGTGGCACAGCCATCTCAACAGCTGGTCCTCTGAGTGCACTTTCATTTAGACATGTGTTTTTCCAACTGCTTTGAATCAAAACCCAACACCTTTTACAGGAAGTCTTAGGACAATTTTATGCAATGTTGCCCCAGTGGCATGTCATTTAAAAGCAAACAAGGATCAGGCTGAACACTGAAAGCACATTTATTTCTCCCATTTTGTTTGCAGCTGTGGGAATGGGTTGTTTGTTTCATTTATATATTTTTGCAGTCATTCCATATATTGTCTTGTTGAGACTTAAGCGCCACCACTGGTCAGTGAGCTACCTACCAAGTGTATCTAACTAAATCAGATTTCTAGACATTCCTATTATCATATGCTTTGTTCCTTTAGAAAGAGTTATTCTTAAACAAGCCACAGAGTTACCTCTATGTCTTTCCCTTTGGTGGTTTTTTTTTTTTTAGAGTCCTTCCAAAATCTTACATTTTAAAATTACTGTTATCAGGAAGGGAGATAAAATTCCATAAATAAAATCTTTGTAACTCAGATGTGCTAGAAGAAATAATATGGCTCTGACAGGAGGTCAGTTGTGTGAGGACATAGCCATAAAAAGAAATCTTTCCTAGCTAGCTCCAGTACAATCTGTATATGTGAAACTCTTAGGATTGAAAAGAACACCTTTCTCCTTTGAGAAACACAACAGAATATGATTAAGCTGAAGGATTTTCAGAGGTGTTGACTCACAAAATCTGTACCTTGGACATTGTGAAAACACATTATTGGAGTATGACACTTGAAATGTTTTGACAGAAGACATGTGAGCAGTTCCTGGACTGGGCATACACTCATCTCTCTTACCAAAGCAGGTCTTCACTCTCTGCCCAGTGCACTTTTCTTTCCCTGCAAAGCTAAAGACACAGCCTGGTCTTTACCCACAGGGAATCCAGGTTCCCACAGATGACAGAGAAAAAAGCAGTGGGCTCCTCCTGACCTACCCTGACAGAGGTGTTGTATGATGGGCTCCCACAGGTTACTTGGCTGGACATATCATTTGGCTGTGTAGGAACTGGTAGGGCTCCCCCTTGTCAGCACAGATGGGGGGCAGCAAGGAGCTGGCAGCTCTGGAATAGAAAGTCTGAGCTAGAGTTTGTTATGCCATTACTGAAGGAGCTTAACTGCAAGGTGAGAAACACAGTGAGCTGATACGGATGAGCAGCTTTCCATTCTGGAGCAAGCTAGGGTTTGGTTTTTATCCCCTTTGCAGATGCACACAAAGGAGAAAGATGCTGCAGATCAGCTGGCAGAGGGGCAGAATTACCTGTAGGAGATCCCATCGCAATAGCAGAAGATGCATTTCAGCGGATGACCAAAAAGAAGCTGCCCCCCTGGCTGCCACTAATCCTTTCTCACTCAAGAAAATCTTCCTCCTTTATATTTACTTTAACCAAATGTTTATGAGTGGGAGAACAATTCTGAGGCATCAGCCTCAGATACATTGTGCTGTTGCTGTGGATGCAAAAGCAGAATACGAGGCTGTCAGAAAAAGTCAAATCAGAGTAGCTGGGGATCAAAGAGTTCAGGATTCTTCTGCAAGCACCCTACCCTACAGATCATGCTGACTGCACAGAGAAAGCAGCCAGAAATCAAGGAAAGGTCTCAGCAGGAGGGGGATGAAGATTTGACTTGCCCTCCTTTATAAACTATTGTTACACTTCAGGGATCTTTGATCTCATTAAAGGAATGGAAGGGAGGGAAGTACTGGGAGGACTCTTTATTCCACATAACACTATCTCAGTTCTCCATCTGAGACACAGCAACAAGTTTAATTCAAAGACAAATCGTGTGAACTCCTTGTGTGTTCCTAGCCCCAGAATCCAGGATATTCTCAGATGAGAATAAATTACAAAGCACCATGGAAAAAGGGAGTTAAGTTACACTGCTGTTAGCAAAGTTTGAACCTGATACACTTAATAATTTTAATAGCCTCATATTGTAATTCCTCCCTCAAACTTTTGTCTTTGGTGCAGACAAAGGACAGACAGGAATGCCTTTTTATCTATCCAGTTTCCCCTGGTGTGATGGGAGTGGCAGTGATGTCAGTGCAATGCCCTAAAGAATAATAGTGAAGGTTTAAAAAAATACAGTAACACAAAGAAATGCAGTGCTGTGACCAGAGCTGGTCTACATCTCCTTACCCATCATAGAAACATGGGAAGGGAAAGGGAGGTTTTTTGCTGCATTTTCTAGTCTGTAATGAAGATTGTGAAACCAAAAGGCTGCCGACTTAATGGATGCAGGTAAAGCTGAAGTTCTTGTTTCTGTTCATATTTATTCCTTTGTGAATCCTTTAACATAGATCTGGATGACCAGATACTTAACCCATCAGCTGCATAAGTTAGTTACATTTACAAATGCAGGTGTGTGTGTCCCCTTCACACATTTTCAGCTAGGGCAAAATTTAATGGTTCATGCACTGTGTCCACTGGGCCAGACACTGTAAGCCAACCTTCAGATGCACGTGGAGGGTACAATGGAATTAGAGGGTCGTGGCTGAGGAGGAAGAGATGCCTAACAGCACCTAAGGTCTGGTACAATGTTTACTCAACAATCTAGTGTTGTAGCCATCTGAGGTTATGTTGCTATTTCACACCTGAGAAAAGACATCTGAATACATGAACCAACCCTAACGATTCTATGATGTGCATGCATATTCTGCAAACTCATCTGGAAAATAGGTTTTCCTATTGACAAATATAAGTAACTCACTTCAGGGAAGAAGTGCTGGAAAAAAGCAGAGTGAGCATTTGGAGCTGTGTGCAGAAAAGGGTAGGGAGTCATAGTGTAATAAGCTCCTAGTTTTGCAAGGTGTGGAAAATCCTCACCTTGTGAGGTTTTTAGTTTCTTCTATTTCTATTGACTGGTGAGATCACAGGGTATGCAAAACGTGGAAAAAAAGGCTTGGAATGATTCAGATTAGCAACTGATGCTCCTTAAAATTTGCAAAGGGTTGGATTCCTGCCAATAAGATAACCCAGGTCAAGCCCTATTCTAGTTCTTTTATGTATATACTAGACCTTTAGAAGAGAAATGAGGTACTTGTTTTCATCAAATCAGTGCTTCCTTTTGAAACTGTGATTTCAGATGTGTCCTTTGCCTCAGGGAGATAAAGGAGTATTCATGTCATCAGATTTCAGACATCTAAATAAGATCCTCAGAGGAATGTTCAAACTTCCACTGACAGCAGCAGCAGCCTCAGCTCCAGAACCATAGTTAGCAAGTGTAAATTCCACTATGTGTAAATGGCCTTGGATTGAAGGGAATTTGCAACCCACAAGGAGCTTAAATGAAGTGGTCCCAAGTTACAGATACACTTAAGCAGTGCAGATATAACTGCAAATCAGTGTATGGATCTTCATGAGAGGCAACTGAGCTAACAATGACAGTTACCAAGGTCACAAGTATGGAGGATTGGTTGTCAAGAGAAAGCAACGTATGTTGATAGCAGTACTTCGGGATGGGGTCCAAGTGTTCCTAATACTAAGAGGCACTACAGTTCTCCACTGAGACAAAGTAAGAAGCCAGCTATCTCCCACTGACTTTGGCAGCAAGTGATTTTGTCAGGATATGCTGGGATCACTTCCTCTGATCCCCATCCACAGAGCAGGTGCTATAACTTGCTGGCACGTACCTGGAATCACTGGAAGACCTATGGCCAACAGCTGGCACCCTTAGAACCGATTATTCCCTTTGCTACCTCTGCTGAAGTAGAGCTTTTTGGAACAGTATGAATTAATTCCCAACAGTTGGGAATCGTGCATAATTCATTTATTCATGTGCCTGTAAAAGACATAAAAATTTAAGAGTCTGAAATAAAAATGAATGTAATTGCACCTGTTTTTATATTCCTTCCCATTCTGCTCTACCATTTCATTTTTATTGCCATTTAAATGGCACAATGTTTAATTGAAAGCTCTGAATTGCTGATTGCTGTTACAATACAACTTCTCAGTGGGGAAAAATACACCCTTTGTAAATTATTTGGAAATGAAGTGGTATCCTTGCTATACACAATCTCAGATATGGATGTGGAAAGCTAGAATTGGAGCTGTGATAGTGTCTATAATTTCTGGCTTAATGAAGATTCATAGGACTGGTTTTAGAGAGCAAACTGCGTGAACCTTGTCAGTGCTCTGGTATGTATGAGGGCACACAGCACACATTTTAACAGGACTCTTCCCACATTGGGTTAATTGCCAATTAGTAGACTTTAGAAGTTTATTATTTTGCTTAATCACAACTTCAAAAATTGAATATGGCAAATTACTAAAAAAAAAAAAAAAATAAATGGTAGTTGAACATAAATCAGACATAAGGTAATTTGGAAAACTGTACATCATAGAACTTACTAATCCAGCCAAAAGGCTGTTGGTCACACCACATGAGTGATGCTCTACATATATAGCACAACATTATACAGCATCGCTACGCAAAATGAGGCAATAAGGCAGCTCTATCCTAGCAAGAGTAGGAAAAAAGAGGTGAGGACAGTTCAGGGAGCTCATGCTGTCAATGAAACATCCATGATCAGGGAGCTAAGCAGTGACTTTATACAGTGATCTTGGTCCGCCACATCTAGAGGCTTTAAGCCAATGAGAAAGACTCTCCCAGCACTGCAGTGGTCTGAAGACCTGGCTCCTTTCCACCGAACATCAACTCTAGTGATAATTTTACATATACTGGAATCAACTGTAAAGGAATGATGAAGCGTAAGTCTTAAAAGCTACTTTTAAAGAATATCCAATAAGGACAATTGGGATGAAATACAGTGTTTGTGCTCAGGATTCCCTGAACATTCCTGTTAATGTTAAGATGGAATGGAATTATTTGGGTCGATTTTCAGTTGATTCCTGATCCGAAACGTTGGCCAACTTTTGCAAAAACAATGAACACGTGAGCTGGGTTTCAAGTTCTCTCCAATTAGTCTGTGGGTTTTATCACCCTTGCCTGAAAAAAAAGCACAAAATTCAACGCATATCAGTTGTTATGCATTTTATTTTTAAATTTAGAAATATTTGGTTCACCTGAATACAAACCTGAAGGCGAGGGCATGGGAGGTGATATTTCTTGATAAAATCTCTGGGAAATAATACTGCTGATATTTTCACATAGTTCTGTTTTCCAGCCACTGTTACGTTTAATGATATGATCAATAAACATAAAGATAGAAGGGGCATTTCCTCCCACACAAAATATGATAGGTTGAAACATGAGAAGTGGTTTCTGCATCCCTTTAACTAGTGGTTAACCTCATCGAATTACTACACCTGCCAAGGCTGTGAGAACTAAATACAGCTGGTGTCAGCTTCTGGCCAACTGAACCCAACCCTATGTTAATTTGAGCAGATGTAAGCAACAACATGGTAGACTCTGGCATGATGTGATGAGACTGCTTCATCAGAAGCTAGAGTCAGTGGTACTGAGGTGCAGAAACCAGGCAAGACACATCTTAATGTTTCTCTCTCCTCACTGAATCCAACCCTGATAAATCCACAAATTCAGGAAGTAATTTAGGCTGGAAGAGACCATGTCTAGGAAGCTTTAGAAGGACCATAAGGCTACTTTCACCTCAAGGCCTTTCAGAGCACTTGCATTGTCAGGCAGAGGAGAGGAAAGAAGAAAGGGTGTTAGCAGATAACTTGTCTAGGGATCCCCTAATCAGAAGCACTGTACAAACAGAATAAAACAACAGCCCTGTAGCCCAAGGGGCAGAGGACAAAATAAGACAAGACTTAGAATTGTAAGAACAAAGAAACTGTGGCCCTGGAAGCTAGCAGCAAAAGAGAGTTTTGAGAATGAATGACATGAAGAAATGGAGTAGCTGAGCAGATATACTTTGGGGAGAGGCCCTATCAGGGATGTTGCTTTTGTGGTTATAGTTTGGTTTTGCTTTTTTTGCAGTAAAGGATCTTGCATGAAAACTAGGAGGAGGAAGTAGAATAAGAGAACTACAGGGCACCTTTCTTTATTTCCATCCACACATTACCTCAAAATGACCCCTACTAAGACCTTCAGCAAGCACCACATAAAAGACCATGACAGTGAATGATTTCCTTCTTATAAGGAGTTTCTCTTGAACCTCTTGCAAGCTCCCAAGAATATCTAAATTGAACACAAGATGTCCAGGAGAAGGATGCTGAGCTAGACAGACCTTTATTTTGACTTTCCATGCAGTTCAGCTCTCATTGACTCCTCTTAGAGCTCATCATATTTACATTTTTGAAGCCTGGAACAGAAGCCCATTAATGAATATAAGGAATGCAGCCAGCCTGACACTCTTCCTCTTATGATGCATATTTTTCTATATTTTTTTGTTGGGCTTTATTCAGTTTAAATGGCATAATGTCAGGTTACTGTACCTCTAAAGTACTCTCAGTTCTATAGCAGATGAGGGAATGAAATAATACATGCTTCACAGCAGCCTGTGCTCATGAAACATACAGGCACACACATAGATATGTAATGCCTTCTACCAGATGTTTAGAATGACATGGTCACTGTATGAGGTGCATCCTTTTATGTATATGTATTATGTACAGATATTAGGCATAAATTTTGTAGACGCAATAAGAGAAAGTTCAGATTAAGGCCAACAGAATTAGTCATGTGTTTACAGTTCACATGAGTGGGGCTTTTATATTTCTGAATCTGAGCCAGTAAGCAGTCACCCATGCATAACTTTCTTCCTCTGGCCGTGTATACAATAGGAAGCATGCATAACATGGATACAAATCCTTATTGCCCTTCCCTGCTCTTCTTACAGAGAGTCTCATGACCACATTTTTTACAGTTAAAAGATTACTCAACCTATTTTAATGTCTAACTTTTTATGAATATTGAGGCTTCATTTGCTTTGTCAGAACAGGAAAATCCTCAGGATTATGCCTCAGATTGCAGAGATGCAAAACACTTCAATGTAGTTATGGTGTGTTGCTAAGCCACTGTCCATCATATTTGAAAAATCATGGCAGTCAGGTAAAGTTCCCAACCACTGGAAAAAGGGAAATATAACCCCCAATTTCAAGAAGGGGAAAATGGATGAGCCGGGGAACTACAGAGCAGTCAGCCTCACCTCTGTGCCTGGCAAAATCTTGGAGCAGATTCTCCTGGAAGGCATGCTGAGGCACATGAAGAACGACAAGGTGCTTGGTGACAGCCAGCATGGCTTCAGTAAGGGGAAATCCTGCCTGACCAATTTGATGGCCTTCTAGGATGGGGCTATGGAACTGATGGACAGGGGAATAGCAGTTGATGTCATCTACCTGGACTTGTGCAAAGCACTCAACACTGTCCCACACAACATATTTGTATCTAAGTTGGAGAGACATCAATTTGATAGGTGGACCACTCAGTGGATAAAGAACTGGCTGGATGACCGCACAAAAAGAGTTGTGCTCAATGGCTCAATGTCCAGCTGGAGACCAGTAACAAGTGGTGTCCCTCATAGATCGGTGTTGGGACCGGTCTTGTTCAATGCCTTTGTTGGTGACATAGACAGTGGGATTGAGTGTGCCCTCAGGGTGAGACCTCACTTGGAGTATTGTGTGAAGTTCTGTTGTCCTCAACATAAAAAGGACATGTAACTCTTGGAACAAGTGCGGAGGATGGCCACAAGGATGATCATGGGACTGGAGCACCTCCCATATGAAGATAGGTTGAGAAAGTTGGGGCTGTTCAGCCTGAGGAAGAGCAGGCTGTGTGGAGACCTCATAGCAGCTTTCCAGTATCTGAAGGGGGCCTACAGAGATGCTGGGGAGGGACTCTTTATTAGGGACTGTAGTGATAGGACAAGGGGTAACGGGTCCAAACTTAAACAGGGGAAGTTTAGATTGGATATGAGGAAGAAATTCTTTCCTGTGAGTGTGGTGAGGCACTGAAATGGGTTGCCCAGGGAAGCTGTGAATGCTCCATCCCTGGCAGTGTTCAAGGCCAGGTTGGACATAGCCTTGGGTGACATAGTTTAGTGCGAGGCGTCCCTGCCCATGTCAGGGGGGTTGGAACTGGATGATCTTAAGGTCCTTTCCAATCGTAACTATTCTATGATTCTATGATTCTATTTCACCTATTGCCACACTTAGGTCAGGAGAACTTCTACATGAGGTAAAAGACACATATGATAGGACCACATGACCTCTGATCTCCCTTGCAACCTGAATTATTTTATGATCTATGATCTTATGCTTTTAGTGATCAAACTGGGTGAACGCAGCTTGGAAACCAAAGGTTGAAGATTTTCCTTGCATATGTCTCCTCCTGAGGCTCCCGTTATTTTCTTCACTCTTTTTCTCCTCCCCTGCAGACAAATTTTGAAGATTTTCTTAGCTGGATTTTATCAGGTAAAGGACAAGATCTATGAGATATGGAAGTTGCATGACAGGTTTGTGATATCCTGTTTGCCTTAGCTGCTCTGAAGCTATCTCAGGGTGAGTTAAAATATTTTCCACCTTCAGCAGTCAGGAACCAAGAGAAGTAAAGCCACATTCTCAGCTGCTCATTTCTGCTCCCCTTTCCCACACCTTCGGTGTAGTATTGGTGTTGTCAGTGCAGGAAGCAGCTCAGGTTGCTCTGCACTATGGATGGCTCTGTGCCCCTATCTCCAAAACGACACCTTGGCAGTCACACCTATGTTTTAGCTCAGTCTGCAAATCCCACCCATATAAAAGTGGTTAGACCGCAGTAGAAGAGGAAGCTTCTTAGAGTACTGCCAGGGGCCAAAGCCACATTCTGAAGTGTTTTCAGAAGGGTCATATGCAAGTATAGTGTTACAGTCCTTTTCATTAAAGTTGTTAACAAGCAACTACTTCCAAATCAGGACGGTTAAACTTCTCAGGTCAACCTCAGGCCATTACTTGAAAAAGCCTGATATTTTAATATCACAGAAATTTCAAACCTGCTTACAGTTTCTGCTTACCCTGAAAACACCTAAGTTTTTTCCCAGGGAAGTTCTTCCAGCAGCTTCATTTCTTTTCCTTGTGGTGTACAAAGTGACCTGGTGATCTGCAAAACCTCATCTGCATTCACTATGTGTATACCACTGTCTGTCCCCACAATTCTAAGGCCCAAGGTGTGAGCACCCTGACAGCAAGGCTGGCACCACTTGTATCCTCCATGAACCAGTTATTACAGCCTATCTCCATATCAGGAGAAACATGGCTTTTCACTTTTCCAAACCAATGCAGGAACATCATATAATCACTTAGCTCTAAGAGACTTCTTGAGTTACCAGGCTATCATTTTCTCTTCTTGAGGCTGTACAATTTTGTATAATGTAAGAAAGTATCCAGAAGGCCACAGGGAGTAAGAGGAAGTCATCCTAACAGTCATGGTCCTTAAGCGAATTACTATGGCCCAGATGCTGCCGGAGTGAAGAGTGGTTCTAAAGTGGAACTCTGGACTGTTGTTTTCACTCACTTTGGAGAAGGGAGACTTTATGGCCAAGCCCTGCTCCAAATCAAGCAGTGGTTAGATTTGAAGGTCCCCTGTCCAGGAAGAGCTAACTTGGCCTAGGTGAAAAAACAATTTACTCTTCTGTTGCTTCTGGCAGCTATTTTGCAAAGACAGTATTTTTACATAAGCCTTTTCTTACTGCCTTTAAAATCAGCTCAGCAGCTAGCTGAATATGCAGTATAGTATAGCTTGCTGTCTATTCCTGTTCACACTCCTGTACAGAGAGCAAGTGTATGAACTGGCCTTCAGTTCTCATGTATAAAACAGAAATACTAGAAATTTGCTGCCTCTTACGGCTGTTGAGAAGGAGGGCAGTGATGTGACTTCACACTGTATTAATGAGGACCGCATAAGTATCTAAGAAGATTTCTTAGGTTTCATTGTATAAGGCTTAAATGATGTTGCCTCATTAGATACTAAGGTAATACAAGCCCAGAATACTTCAAGACAGCGCAAACCTTAATTCATTGTGCATTAGGTTATCATGCTATTATGCTGAGATACTAGTCAAAAAAAGAAAAAGAAAGAAGTAAAAAGGATTTATCAGATGACATCTATTAAATATTACCACATTAGGCAAACACGGATTAATCCCAAAATGAGCCAATATTTAAACTTTATTAATTTAATGAATGAGAATTTTCTATTTAGTTGATCCAATCTGTAACTAGAGTTCCCTTTTGCCGGAACTGCGTTTTCTGTAACACAGTTATTTCCGCAAAAAAAATCCTGGCCAGTTCTGTATAGAAATAAGGAAAAACTCCAATTTGCTTCAGCAGTGATGGCTCAGGTAGCTTAGTATTCTCAACAATATCAGCTCCATTCCAGACCCGTGTCTGGCATAAATCTGAGCAATTTCCTGTAATTTTGGGAGAAATAAGCCACAACAGAAATTCCAGCTGCAGATTAGCTTGTCTGTTACAAAACTGGTTTTGCTGTGTGTGTCACACTAGGAAAATAATAATAATAACAACTCTAAAAACTTCTTGCAAGTTGCATTTTAGTGCTGCCAGCAGCTGGTATCGCAAGCAAGATAGTCAGGAATGGAAACATAACATCAAAATAACATTAGCAGTTTTTGCTGGACTGCTCTTTTCCAGATGCCACAGAGCTAAATGACAATTGCTAAATATTAGAAAGGGAGAAAAATTGAAGTTGTTCAGTTTCCTAAGCAGTCAGCACACCATTTGCTTTACAGCAGTTTTGGCATAGTAATTATCTAAACACAGGTAAAAAAAATGACAATGCTATTGTAATCAGTTTAGATTATATTATGTTTATGGCCCTAAAAAAATATCTTATTCAGGGTTTTGTCCAGAACATAGAGAAGTTCTGTCAGAACAGATGGGTAGGGATAGTAAAAGCTACATTAGAGATTATAAAACAGCAATGCTACTGACTTTTAATGGACTTTAAACTCCTGTCTTCTGCACCTTTGCTCCACAATGCAAAATTTATCCATTTACAGTCCATTCCGTACATTATAGACAATTCCACAATGTCCAGTAACATTGCTCAAAATGGCAAAGCCTTTGAAAGAAACTTATTAAGCATGACTACTCTGTGTAGTTGCCTTTTAGATATGCCAAAGTAGCACTTAAAGCTGCATCTGCAATTAGAAATGTCTACACATAAGATCATTACAGTCACTGTAGAAAGGAAAAAGGACTGGAAAATAAAATCAGAAAAAAGATCACATTCAGGCCTCCTAGGTGCCAAACTATGAGCTGAGACTAATTCTCTCTTGACTGATTAGGGAGCAAAGGTCTGGCAGGTCTGAATAACAGACAGCCACAGTAGCTTATCATTGGGTGTGGATGTCAAACGATCAGCAATGGCATTGTTGCACTCTTATAGTAGAAAGTCTACATGAAGCCTATATAGCCTGAAGCTCAGCTATCAATCAGCCTTCTAGTGATTTCAAACGAATCTTGAAAGGGCTGGAAGGGCTGAACCTGAGTGAATCAAAATAACAAAGGAAACCCTGGCAGAATGGAAGTTGAATCACTTCTGCCCTCATGCAGTGCCTTTCTCCAGGATCTCTTTCTTCTTTAAAGATGGTTATTAATAATTTTAGTGATGAAAATATGTTAACACAACAAAGATGTGTCATATACCCTGAAGATTTACAACCTAAGGACCAGATCCTATGACTGGATCAGCATTGGATAGCCTACTTGTCCAAATGCCAGGACATCAACCTGTGCAAATGAAATGACAAAATATATATATATATAAGGAATTTCACGAAGACTTTGTTCCAGAAAGATTAAAATGGACATCCAATGAAAAAAACATCCACACAGTACTCAGCCCATTAGTATGTAGCACGCTGTTTGTATGTATTACAACACATCTTTGGAAAGATGCCCAGTCTTCATGTCAAGTGTTCAGGAATCTACCACAGAGCACCACAGAATGTCTCAGTGATTGATACCACCTTCAGTTCCACACAAATGTTTCCACTGTAAATTTCTTGCATATGAAGCCTAATAATACCATAGAGCCACTTTGTCTTATCATCTGTAAGCAAACCTTTTTAAGATAGGCAGGTCAAGCTCTTTCGCATTGTAAAGACTTTCTCCCCACCCTATGTATTCTTCAGACAATAAGACTGTAACCGTGCAGAAAGGGCTCTTTTTCCCAATAGACAGTTATCTAAAAGTAGCATCTTATTAACCACACCTCTATGTTCAGCTCAAGAAATTCACCTCACCACTGAATAGCTGGAGCGAATTCACTCTCTGGAGGTAGTGGTTTATCCAGGGACTGCAGAAGCCTGAGCTGTAGATTTGGACAAGACATCAAATGTCCCAATCAAGATGGAGCCTGTTCTTTAAGTGGTAACAGTAACCCAGTGGTATCTAAAATAATAGCCTAGTAGCTCATCTCCCAGTCCTGCCCAGAGGAGCTAACATTATTTCCCAAAGAGGTCATGGCTGGCCTTCATTTCCTAATAGCTTGTTCTGGCGGGATCACTTGTACCCAGCCATAGATAAAAGACCAAGGCTTATGGAGAAGAAAAAGTTGGAAAAGACAGACTGCTCACATAGCATTTGTGAGGCAGCAAAGTTAATTGCTATGTAATTACCACCCAAGTAAATTGTTTAATGTGGTAAAATGTGACCAGGGTTGTTACTTCTGTTGCAAGCAGTGGCTCGTGATGCCATCTGCAACCCATCAACAGATCACATAGTGAATTTGCTGCAGATGTAAAGCAAACCCTCGACATCTCCAAGCATGTTGTTAAAAACCCCCATCAAGTGAGTACTAACATTCCTGTTGTTTCAGATGTCACTGTGGCTATTTACACAGGGCCCAATGGTGCCGCACTTGTTCATGTTGATGAGGGAAGAGTATGGTTAGTTAAGAGAAGAGCAGGTTGGCAATGGCTTCTGAGGTTAGAAACAAAAATAAAAGGGGCATAAAAGACACATCAGTGTTCAACCATAATTGGAAATCCAGCTATGTTGTGTGGAGAGGGGAGCGATGAGGGGGAAAGGAATGTGGTCTGTCATGAAAGCAGCTTGCTGGCAATTTACTGTGGGATCACGAGCAGTTCCTATAAACAGCAGGCAACTGCTGGATCAGCTACTGACTCCTTCTGGGTGCAATGCACTCAGTGCTCAAAGCCAGTGGGCGGGTGTGCCAGCTTGGAGTCATAATCACACCAGGCGCCGATGCTCAAATCTGTAAAGCTGAGCTAACACACTGAAAATGGAGTGAAATCCAACTGCATGGAGACGTGATGCAAACAGCTCACGGACCTGAGGCATGTTCTGCAGAGCATCACAAAGGGAGACAGGGCTCCCT
Source organism: Psilopsiagon aymara (assembly GCA_024733675.1). Classification (NCBI taxonomy): domain Eukaryota; kingdom Metazoa; phylum Chordata; class Aves; order Psittaciformes; family Psittacidae; genus Psilopsiagon; species Psilopsiagon aymara. Next base: position 68,084 of record JANRGW010050161.1, on the reverse strand, counting down.
GGGAATCATAGAGTTTGGGCACAATCTGCTGCTGCCAGCATTACAGAGACTGCCACTATGCATAGAGAGAACCTTTATATCTTATTTTAACAATATTAATTGATTACATGCAATATCAAGTTCAAAATATTCTGAAAAAAAAAAAAAAATAGTGGTGCATTCAATCTGTGCTTTAAAACGCTGACTTGTTTCCCATCACTGCATCTCTTGTCCCCACACCATATATCACTAGCCACATATAAGTGCTTGGATGTGTTTCTCATGTTCTTAGATTTTTCTTCCTTTATTTATTCTTTTGCAATATTTTTGTAATAACACTTCAGAAGCAGCATAAGGATCCAGGAACCACCAAGTCTCTTTGCATTTGAGCTCCTTGGCGCCTGATGTGACTTTGAAAATGTCTCCCATGGTTCACAGTAACCCAGACACTCAGCAAATCTCACTCAAAGCAGAAAAATGAGCCCTATTAAAAGCTGATCTTCCTGCTAAAATATATCTAGGATTATCAGCACACATTACTTCATGAGAGAGAAATGCTTCCCAGTTCCACTGATTGCCACACTTTGAGCCATCTCCCATGTCAATAGCTGTAGCCTGGGTTTGCTCCTTTGATAACTGCACAGAGCTGTAGGGATCATGAAGGAAGAAGAAAACAACCTGCAAAACTAGTTTAGTTTAGTTTAGTTTAGTTTAGTTTAGTTTAGTTAGTTTAGTTTAGTTTAAGATTAAACCTAAGTAACAGTACTGTTCTAAAACACCACTGTTATGTATCTGATGGGGCTGCTATACTCCTTGAGGAATCTGTGCTTGTGTAAATTCTGGAAACTTCTCAAGTACATGTGCTTGATTCTTATGCATCTGAAACAGGCAGGTAGAATTGCATACACCATTATCTCATACACACACACTTGCAAGAGCAACATGTACATATGCTTCTGGAAAATTACCTACATGAGCCTTTTGTTCCTATGAAAAATGAGCTAAATTCTTCCTTCAAGTGAATGCACACACTGGGATGAACAGAACCACTTGGGTTTACTTGGGGAAAGAAAAGCAGCTTTCGGGTATTCATGCTGTCTTCTTGCTCTCATGGAGCAGCTAGTTTGGAGACATTCATGTGCATGAAGCTGCACCATTTTGCACCATAAGAGAAATTTCCTTAGCAAGAGAGAGCAAGTTAGAGACTGGTCCACAGTGATCTCCAGCCCAGGGGAATTTAACAGTATGAACTGGAGCAGAAAATTTGCAATGGAGTAAATTGCCATAGTCCATCTGATTACAGTAGCTGAAGAGTTACTATCACACATTTGAAGGACATCAGCAGACAAGGCAATCTCTAAACTGCAGAGCAATGCTTCATGCTTACAACACTGATCCTTGGTCCTCAGTGTTATACATTTAATTTCATGTGCAGCCTGAAGTGACAAGGGTTAATATTCGCCAACAACTAAGGCGTGTATCTTCTTGCATATTTTTTCTCCTGATATTTCCAATTACAAAGATATTTTTATTGGAAAAGTGATTTGTAATGTACTATTATAATGCACAGCAACTTTTGCTGGCATTATCCCCAGAACAAAGCACTGTCATGACAATATTTACTATCACAAACTAATTAAAACGGAGCCACTGCTATTTGATGACCTCTTCCATTACATAGGGTTTCAGGAACCAGCGCTTTAGCAGTTAATGTACCAGAAAGGAACTAACATTGGGCAGACCTGAATCGTGCCAAATCCACTGAAAAAAACCACATTTGCTTACTTTAATGACTGGTTTTGTCAGTAGCAGTAAATTGTGTTTTGCTATCAGTTTTTTTAATGCCAGCTAATCAAACACTTTTTTTTTTTGGTTTTGTGATCCTCTCCTAATAGGAGATGTTGCAGCAATCCAGAACACAAAATACCTTGATCTCCCTTGCACAGTTGTTCAGGTTCTTTGGCAGTTTAACACTGCAGCAAGTATGGTGGCCACACTGTAAGCTGTGATTTAAGTTGCTTGGGATCAGAGATGTGAGACATCACAGAGGTTGCAGAAATTCATCACAGACTGGCAATGTTAAATGTCTGAGATGTGAGTCATGCCCACCTGAGCAAAGCCTTTCCTGGACTTCTTACACCACTTGTAGGAAATCAGCTTTTACTATCACTGAGATGTAAGCAGGTTCTTTGTGAGAATCGTTTGGCAATTGTGTATCTTGGTGGAAGCTTTTTAAATGAAATAATTTTCAGTGGAAAATCATACAGTCAGTGTTTTTTCAGTTTAAATTCATACAAGGAAAGACACACATAGTGAGGAGATGGGCAGATAGCCATTTCACAGCAGAAAATTGTGTTCAACTTCAATGTCAAAATAAAGGATGTCTAGGTATTTCTATATCAAGCTATTCTGAAGAATTCTATTCCATTAGTGATAGTCAGTCTTCTTATACTGAGTGCTCACCAAAATGAAATACAGATATTCCACAATTCCTTGTACATTGTAAATACTATTTACTGACTAGCTCTAAATACAACTGAAATAAAAAAAAAAAAAAATATGAATTATCCTTTTTTTTTTTTTTTTCCTTTGGGAAATAGATTGGTTTTGCCTAGAGTGCAAATCAATAAATATTGCAAATAAATCTTACAATAATTATTTGGAGGAAAAACAGGGAACCACAAGAATAAATAAAGACAGATATGTTTATGACACCCTCATTTTCTTTTTAAGAAACCAGGAAAAATAAAGCTTTCACAGCTGAAGGCCAGTTTTGCATTCTAGTTTCTCCCAGATATTTTTTTTCAGCATTTTTTAAAGTTCACAAATCAAGGCAAGGGCATGTTCTCTTGTTCTCAGTAGGCAAAGCATATAGTTTTACTGCAAGGGGAAAAGGGCAGAAAAGTTGATCTGAAAATCTCTTACTTGAGCCTTAGTAATTTTAGACAGGTGCCCTTTGCTTAGCAATACTTTTTTCTTGAAAGAATATATCTTGACTCAAAAAGAAAAAGGAAAAAAAGTAATTGTAGACATGTGGCCTTTAGAAAGCAAATGGCTTGCAAATTATTTTTACTGGAGGCTGTAGCAATTACAAGACTTGATACTGCCATCTGGATATTCACCTGAACCTCACCCCAAAGCTCATTTCTCTCTACAGGTCTCTATTGCAAGTAGTTGTGGAGATGTTGTAGATCTCGACATGTCCTAAAACCAAAATACTGTGTTCCATTCACTGTTAAAGAGAATCAAATTGCAGATCTGTGTGTTGACACTCAAAGCCTTTCAGAATAGGTTGCTCCTTACATGGAAGCTCACCTTTCGCTCTGCAGCTGCCATTTCTTTCTGTTGACAGTCATCTCTTTTGAGAACAAGGATGCTGCCAACTAGGAATGAGCACTTGTGCTCTCTGAGGAGCTCAAAATGTCTTTATTTAAATTTCCCTTTATAGACTGAGGGGAGAAATGATGTTGTCCGAATGATAGCATCTGTCTAGGAAAAATAGATCCTCCTACAGAGATGTGCTTTCTTCCAGTGAAAGATCTTTGGGCAAAGAACAGGTCAATGGTCCTAATTCAAATAGTGAGAGCCTGAAAGGTGTTTCAGAATGCCCTGGGTTCAGCAGTAGCAGTCATTTTCCCCCTTCTTAGTAGCTGGTGCAGTGCTGTGTTTTTGACTTTCAGCCTGGGAACAGCACTGATAACAGCGATGTTTTCAGTTGCTGCTCAGTAATGTTTGCTCTGACCAAGGACTTTCTGAGTCTCATGTTCTGCCAGGGAGGGGAGGAAGCCGGGAGGAAACAGAGATAGGACACTTAATCCAAACTAACCAAAGAGGTATTCCATACCACTGCACGTCATGCCCACTATATAAATCAGGGGCAGTTACCTGGAAGGTTTAGATCACTGCTCGGGTCAGGCTGGATATCAGTTGGTGGGTGGTGAGAGGTTGTATTTTCTTCCCTTGCTATTTGCCTTATCATTATTATTACTGATGACAGCAGCAGTGGTTTGTGTTATATCCTAGTTACTGGACTGTTCTTATCTCACCTGTGTGAGTTGCGTTTTTTTGATTCTCCTCCCTATCCCTCCAGGAGCAGGAAGGAGGAAAGGGAGGGAGTGAGAGAGAGACTGCATGATTTTTCTGAGTTATGGCTGGGCATAAACCACGACACAGAATAAATCTGGAACATAGAAAAAGCCAGTTCAGATTTGTCATCTGCCCAATAGTCACAAGAGCACTAAACTCCTGTATCCTGAGTGCCAAATGATACATGCTGGTCACTTCCTGCACACAAAACACCAAGGGATTGAGGGTCATTTTCTGTAAAAAAACAGGGCCTTGTTTTCAAAACCATGAAGAGTAAAATATAAGATGGAATAATAGGGCAAATTTTAAAAAGATATGAAGATACAACAAGACAAGACACTCTTTTTCTGGGAAAGAAGGAAATACAGTGATAAATACAATGAAAAATATCCCAGTGTCATCAGCAAACTTAGGATCTAGCTTACACCATCAATATAACACAGTGCCTCCCAAAATGAAAGTCCCCTTCTGTTATAACTAGTTTGAGCCAGGGCCCATGGACAAGGCTCAGCCCCACACCACAAACTCCTTTTATCTTTTCATCAGGATGTGGGACTGCAAAGGTCACTGAGCTCACGGCAGAGCAGTCACCAAAGCCATGGTACCTCTTAAGACTAAATGCTGCTCACTCAGCTACAACCCTTTACGGCTTACCTGTGTTCGACAGGACTCAAAGTCTGCTGTGGTTTCCTGGGAACCTCAACCACACCATTTCTGAACCTGGCTATGTGAAACATTTTAAACACAAAGCTAATGGCATGTGTTTTGAGAGGTATTAACATGCCACAATTCCTCCTCATTAAAACTCCTTCACGTTATTTTGCTCGCTGTGTCATTCAGCTTTCTGTGTTTCTTAAACATTTGGGTTCTTGTCACTCCTGTGTTGCTTTGGCTTCTTAAACTATCTGGTTTTGAAGTGCACTTTTTCTTCCTAGTAAATAAACTCCAAATTTAAATAATGTTAAAGAATAATTCACTAAATTGTGGCATGTTGACTCAAATGCGAGTTTATTTTCCATGACAATATACATCAATATTTATTCTTATTTAAAGCACAATTTTCTCATATAATCAAGTAAACATTGAGGGAACTATCTATCTTAGAAATATATAAGATGCTATTTTTCATTGTCTGGAGACTGCAAAGCTAAGAAATATTGTAACTGCCACTATATGAGCATAGCTCTTGAGTCAGCTTTGATAGGGAGACATGAGATTTTTCCATTAATCATTCTTTTACTGCTACTCAGTTTCAGCCATTAACTTGTAATGCCCAGAAGGCTTATAGCACAGAGAATTTGACTGCTGCCAATGTAAAATCACAAGTGAGAGGCTGGGGATTTTAAGAGGTCTGTAGCAATTTGCAGAGGTTTTTAGCAACAGCATCCGGAAAGTAAATAACTCTTAAAGGTTTTGAAACTTGTGACACTAGTTATAAATTCTCAGTGTGAATATTGATAATATTATTACAATATTTTGTAAAAAGATGCTTTGTAAAAAGATGCTTTCGCTCAAAGACTGCCTGCTTTGCAAAAGAAATGAAACCAGCAGTGGCCTTGAACCAAACCCCTATACCTATGCAGCTTGAAATAGTGAGGAATTAAAAATGCAGCTCTCAGTGTCGATCTTTGTTCTGTTCTAAACTTCGGGCTAATTATCCTCACAGATTGAAGACCTATGTTTACAGCTTGGTCATCCAGGGAAGGAAAAGGACATAGCCTTGCAAATGTCATGGCTTCATATTTCTCAGCACACCAGGGCAGACACATAATTTTAAACAACTGTTTCCAAATGCTTAGCTGGCCACTTTTCAAAGGAAAAGAAAATCTTTGAATTCAAAACCTCTATTTTTCTTCATATATTTAATCACTGAATTGTTTGAGTGTAAGTACTGATGAGTTAGTACTGATCTAAATACCTAGGTAACTATTAGCACACACTTCATAGAAAATCATCAACATCTATTTCACTTGCTGCCTGGCTACTATACAACTAATAATGGCAGCGACATTATCAGAGGTGAAATCCACCTCTATGGAGTAGTGGGCAATATTTAGGTAGTATAAAGTGAGAATTAAATCTGTTGATAACAACTTTGATTTTAAAGACTTTTGCAGGAAAGTATAGTGGCTGAAATTGATTCCCATGCATGGGATTTTTCCTCATTCTTACAGGGTACCAAACAGCTTACATGGACCACATGCATAAGCCTGAATTTCAGTGGTTGTGAATTCTGAAACATAACCCAAATAAGAGAATCCCAGATGTCTTGAAATAAATCTAGATTCTTCTGCTTATGGCTGCTGTTTCAAACCAACCCACTTGCTGGCAGGACCAAAAGTATATGGTGAATTTGATTTTAAGGTGAATGTTCTCCTTTTTTAACTTAGTTATTTTGTCATGAGACCTTCCTGCTGATGGCTATCTAGGGCAGAGATTACATTTCTATCTGGCTTTAAGTGGAGACCTCAAATGGTTCTCCTACCTTTCACAGACAGAGAGACGACAGGCGTCCTAACTTTTATTACATCAAATGTCTGCCTGTTTTGCCAGTATCCACTGTGGCTTTAGGGACATTAGTGAAATCATTTGTTGTAATTGTGTGTGGTCACTGTGGAAATTAAAACCTAGGCAGGTTCAGTGAGACCATGTGGAAGTGGTCGTGAGTCCTCTAATGCATGCAAGATACCAGCTTCCACCAGATTACAATTAAACCTTTCCTCAGGACGTGCATTGCTGTATATCACAGCACGTTACAGCTCTCAGCTTCACTTAATGGGGAAAACTTCCTTAGCCATTTTTCCTAACAAGATCCAACTATTTAGACTTACCACTCATCTTCCTAGGAGTCTGCACTCTATGCCCAGGAAAACCAATGCTTCCAAATCAGCACAAGAGAGTGCAGCTATTGAAAGTGGATGAATTCACATTAGTCCCATGGGAGCTTTCCCAACTGAAAGAAATGTCTCTGCTAAATTGCTGTAAATACCAGCAGGTAGGTTCACTTCACTCTCCTTCACTGTGGCAGAAAGCTTCTCAGCTCTATTCACATTTACACTGATGTGTTTAAAATGATACCGGTAGAAGACACAACCATTCACACTCATATGTGCATGTCTTGTATTTCAGCCTGACAGCCAGATGTGGCATATCTGTAGTACCTGAGGCAACTCTGACCACAGCGCAAGGTTTGCGTTCTCCCTTGCAGACTCCAAACTAGATGTACACAGCTCCTAGAGGGCAGATTTACTGAGGCTTTTTAAAGAAAATCTCCTTTTAGCTCTATCTGGTGCAGTAGATGCCATGTGTCACAGGTAGGGAAGCTGTGATGGCTTTCAGAACCAGGCAAGGGGACTTCATGCCCAGCAGTGTGATAGCTCTGCTTCTCCCAGGCTCTGAATTCAACATCACATAGCAACATGACAGAGCAACATGCACTGGCTGAAGCAGTACTGCCGCTCACATCAGCATGGCCCTAACACTTAATGCCCTTGCTCTGGTAATCAGAATGAGACGGTGTGGAGATCAGAGGAGATTGCACAGATTTCATCCCAAATCCCACAGTGTGGAATGCAGGTGGCATACACCATAGATGCATAAGTCCATTATAGATCTGTGGTCATTTAGCTCTCACTGCAGGCAGCAACGAGTCCTCTTCCTGGTGATGCGGTTCCCTTCCCCATGTAAATGTACCATTGCATTCCTTTCCCACTCCTTCACCAGTGCTGCATGGATGGATTCCCCTTCATGAACTAATCTTAATTCTGAATTGTTTCTTAAATTTAACCCTTTCTTGCCATCTTGAGGGCAAGCAAAAGCAGTGCTATGATCATCATGGGTAAAATATTGCAAATATGTTATTAGCAGCATGTAAAGCATATAAACAGTGCCAAATTATTATTTGAACACACGAAAAATTACACAGCATCAGAGCATGGTAGGATCCAGCCAGGGCCATGGGAGAGGAGTGCAACATCCCAGTGAGGGTGGCAGCTTGTTACAAATGGGAGATGAGGAATACAGGATGGACATGTTCTTATTTTGGCAGCACCATCTGGAGGCCCTGACAGCAGTAAGTACTTAGGACAGCATTATCTCTGTTGTTCATATATTTTTTTCTTGGGTATAAACCAAAAAACATTGCCTTGGGTCCACTTAGGACTTAACCTCAGGTGGAAGAAACGGCCACTTGCCCAGGAATAGCTCCCTAGCAGGCAGAAAATTGCTTGGGCGATCATCTCACTTTAAAAGTTACTTTCTAAGACAGAAATTGAGATCAGTCTTGAGGATACAGCTACTTTGGAGATTTAAGAGGGGTGAAGAAAGCAAAGGTTTAAGAAAAATGCTAAGGAATGAACCTTTGTGACCTCTTTTTCCCACATGCAGTTAGTGATGTTTCACTTTTGTTGCTCTATTGTCAGCAGGATGGTTCATCTGAAATAGGGAGTTGTCAGATTTGGCATGAAAATCAATCATATGGCCAGAAAAGGCATTGTCCTAGCTTTGGAAAATTGTCCTAGAGAGCTATTACCTCAGTGGCTAAGCTGAAGGAAGCATTATACAAGGGAAGTGCGGTTATATAAAGGAATACAGGCTTTAAAGAAAATCAATGCTCAATCCTTTCTGTTTTAAAACGAATGACTAACTCAGTTCCAAGAGGATCTTGGAGCTGATCAGAGAAACCTCACCTCTGAAAACAGGCAATTCTGGCATTCAGTGAAAAAGGCAGGTTTTCTTCTTCCTCCACTCTTCAGATGCTAACACTCTTAATTCAGTATTTGGGTTGAAAGTGATTTTTCCTTTTTAAACAGAAGTGAGTGGAGAAAAGAAGGGTAAAATATCTCACATTAGGCCAGGTGACAGAGTGGAAGAGCTGATGGTGCTATGGGAAGTGGATCTAAACCCTAGCACTGTTGGGGAGTTTCAGAGCTCACAAGATAGAGGTGGTGGCACTTTCCCAATTTAACTGGAAAGAGAAGATCTGTGAGAGATGTCAACCAGTTTTACTTAAATACACAATTTCTGACACATATTGTTTCTGTCCTTCTCAACTGTAGATCACCAGAACCTCTGATAAATACAGATGGTGATGCGTTGCAGCCTTATAAGTAAGCCTGCCAGCTGTGTGCTAGTATTGTGCAGGCTTTCTAAGTTGAGAGTGAGGAAGCTGCCATGGTAACTGATGAGTCAATGCAGAGGTTTAACCTGTGGGTTTGTGGGTGGTGTTGAGGCACCAGAGTACACACAGATCTGCTTCCAACAGGGGACTTTTAAATACACAGTGTTGTTAAATACACTCTTATACAGTGTGCTGGGCAGTAGCCTCTACTGTGATTACTCTCAACTTTTCCTCCTGAACAGTTTTTAAACTCATGTCCACACAAGCAAATTGAAACAAGTAGATGCAGGACATGGTGATGCCTGACAATGTTCAGGCTATTTCATATTTGTTCAGCTCAAGAGATCTGGTTGTCTCTGTCTCCAGGACACCAGAGACCAGTCAAGCATCCCAGACAGACAGGCAGCAAGACACAGAGATTAGTGGAGCAGGAGGGGGAGCCCCCACCTTAAAAAAAGCAAATACAGCATTGAGTAGGTGGTATCCTGCCCCAAAATGAGGCAAGGGTTTCCTGATCCTACCTTTTAGAAAGCCAGAGGAACAGAGGATGTGATTGCTCACAGAAACAAGACATATACTTAAACTGAACACCAACAGCTCCCTCCCACAGCTCTGCACTAAACTATCACTGCATTCATTGCCTGGCATCCCACCATTAATCCAAGCAAGACCTGGGTAAACATCTTTTGGCATACAGCTTTGCAGATGAGCAAATATGAGTACATTTGTAACATAATTAACTTCCTTACAAATTGCTTGGATTTGCTTCTCTCATCATAAAAACCCACAAAATACAAATAACACTGGCTTTCTCATTATAGAAATGACCCTGTTGCTATCCACACTGTTGTCATTCTGCTAGGCTAGGCAATAGCAATTAGAATTTAGAGTCATAATCATCATTCTTCATCCACACCTCTCAAAGGTTAACTTATTGGGACAGATCTTCAGGTTCAGGGAAACTGCCGTAAAACTGAAGCAATGTCATTTTGTTCAGAATGAGAGAGAAAACAGAAATCTCTCTGGTTTCAAAATCAATTGGCCCTTCTTTAGTAATAGCTAACACAGAGAAGTAGTTTAGTATCAGACTTGGCTGTCAGTTATGGCAGGAATCCAGCAAAGGGAATCTCTGGCTTGGAGACGCCAGTAAAGAAATGATCATGTGAAGCTGTAGCTTACCAAAAGCAAAATGCAAAGTGTACTGGCTTTATTGAAACACAAATAACTATCCAGCTAAAGGGAACTGATGGAAAAGATTGCTATGAAAAATTGAAACTAGATTTTCAACATTTCTTTTGATTGCCTTCCATAAGGTTTTCTGTTATAACAGTTCATTTAAGAGTCTTATCTTTCTAGTAAATGGTTGAAGTAAAGACTCACTTAAGCTTCTGTGTTAATGTGCCAGTTGCCTATTAAAGTATGATCCCCATGTCATTGCTTGTAGGTCAATTTTTGCTATGCTTATTCCTGAGGAATAGAGCTTACCCTCTTTCACTGAGTCTTGAGTTACACTAAGTTAATACGTCTTTGGTTCTTTTTCACAGTTTTAAGAGAAAGGCTCCTGGTTATGTTCTGCCCCTTGTACTGTTCTTCAGCTCCAAATCCATGCTCTGTCAATCAAAAAATGATCCTTAGTACGAAACAATGGTGCAACATGTATGATTTTTGCCACAGCTACAGGTTGGGCAGAGAAGAGATTCAGAGCAGCCCTACACAGAAGGACTTGGGGGTATTGGTTGATGAGAAAATGATCATGACCTGGCTGTGTGCACTTGCAGCTTAGAAAGCCAAACATATCCTTTGCTGCACCAAAAAGAGCATGATCCTGCCCCTCTACTCTGCTCTCCTGAGACCTCTCTTGGAGTATTGTGTGAAGTTCTGTTGTCCTCAACATAAAAGGACTTGGAACAAGTGCGGAGGATGGCCACAAGGATGATCATGGAACTGGAGCACCTCCCGTATGAAGGTAGGATGAGAAAGTTGGGGCTGGTCAGCCTGGAGAAGAGAAGGCTGTGGGGAGACCTCAGAGCAGCCTTCCAATATCTGAAGGGGGCCTATAGGGATGCTGGGGAGGGACTCCTTATTAGGGACTGTGGTGAGAGGACAAGGGGTAATGGGTTCAAACTTAAACAGGGGAAGTTTAGATTGGATATAAGGAGGAAGCTTTTTACTATAAGGGTGGTGAGGCACTGGAATGGGCTGCCCAGGGAAGCTGTGAATGCTCCATGGCTGGTGGTGCTCAAGGCCAGGTTGGACAGAGCCTTGGGCGACATGGTTTAGCGTGAGGTGTTCCTGCCCATGGCAGAGGGGTTGGAACTGGATGATCTTAAGGTCCTTTCCAACCCTTACTATTTTATAATTCTGTGATTCTATTATTTAAATTTTCATTGGCATGGCTGAAGTGTGTTCTTAAACTGAACTTTACACTCTTGAGCTGTACTGAGGATGGGGTCACTTCCAGTTTGCATCATGTCAGAAGTATACTGGTGAAACCGTTTTGTTACTAACCACAGACATATTTTCAAAACATTATTTCTCTTACTTTTGAGTTTGGGGAATACTTGTATAGAGTCCAGGCTCCTTGTGTCCTACACCTCAAGCCAGTACTCTCTGGGTTTCCATCAAGTTTAATTTAAATTCCACTTAAGAATCCAAGGTCTGAAAAGCAATGATTTCTGAAGGATATCATGGGGAACAGAAGGAGAGTGTGGTGTTATTGAACAGATAAATAAAGAAAGTAAATAATACACATATTTGTTACCCTATACTGTGCAAAAGAGTCCCATTGGGTCTCAGCCATTACAGGCAAAGTTCAAGAGAATAACTCAACCTTTCAAAGACAGTGAAAGAGTTGTAAAAGTGAAAAGGCTACTAAGCATTACTACTGGATATAGGATACCCATAAATGTATAGATTAAATCAATAAGCACCTTTAAGGATCAGCTAGAACATTGTCACCAATAACAGCAGACCAGATGTTCAGGCAGGCAGGCATAAAAACTGCAACACAAAGATTTGCAGAATGTTAGCAAGGGCATATTGCATCAAAGTCCTTATGTTTAAAAGTACATGTACTTACTAAAACCGGTGCTAAATGAAAGGTAATTCAATATGTATATACGAGATTAAGCAAGCACCTCCTTTTGCGTTTACAGATACAGTTCTAGAGCAAGTGATTCCAATGGGAAAGCAGTCAGCATTTCAAATCTATATTCATCCATGAGCCTAACAGCTTTGCTTTTCCACTTCATAGGCAGTGAGATTAAAATAGTAGGTGGAAAATGGCTGTGGTTTATGTACAATGTCACTTATTATTTCATATAGCTTAGTTCTGATCAAAATCCTCTGGTAATGAATGGTGCTGAAAGATCTGAATGAAAATATGGTCAAACATCACCCCACACCTCTGGAGATGTTCAGATTGAAGTGTCAACTTGGTCACATCCAAACATTGAAATAAATTATGATAGATAATGAAAAGAATATATAGAGCTTTCGTCCCTCACAATCATTCCTGCTAGATTTACTATGCCAGTTAACAATTGTTGCACACGTGTACCTAACTATGAGAAGAGTCCTTTTTGAAATTTACTTATTGCAGCCTCTGAGAGCTAAATCTCAATGTCCAGCACTGTAATTAACTCAAGATTTATTAATTTATCAAGACTCTTGAAACAAGCATGTCTAATTGCCCTTCTTTATTAGTACATTCAAGAATGTTTAACATTTTACTACCATTTAAACAAGAGTTCTAATAAGATACAGTATCAATTAATGGTCCTGTTAAAAGTCAGCTGGTACTTTTACAATAGCAGCAGAACTCCTTGTTACACATTAAACACCATAGGGCACTTGTAAGGTTCGTGGGTTTGTTTGGAAATGTACATTACAATGATACACTGTCAAGATTTTAACTAACGTCTCCCACAAGACATTTCTTCCTTAAGAGGATGGAAAAAACTCTTAGTTTCAGACTTGATCAGAAGAGGAGAATGAAAGAATCCATTAGTGTGTTTGTCCTTTAAAAGCAATATGTTTTTTCAAAGCCCTAAGGATGTAAATGCACTACACTGCACTGCTTTTGTTTGGTTCTTAAACATGTTGATCTTACAGTCTGCATTCGGTTTTTTGGATTTGTTTTTTTTTTCTGGGAAGGTCATCAATTTGAGCCAAACTGGGATTAATACACATCCCTGCCCCTGTGCTCCTAACTCATGGTGTTCCTCACCTCTGGAAGTGTGATGTAGTCCACATCTGGGTAAAGGCTGGGGCTGAAAAGCATTAACCAGAAGTGATAGCTCTTGTCCCATGAGTAGAGCACTTGACAGCTCTCTTGCACTAAATTAGTCTTGGCTTGGAACTACAGATAACACCTCAAAAGCACAAGCAGAACTGACCAGAATGGCTTTTTAACAAGGCATGGTGCTATTTTAAACTCAAAGTTTTCGACAGGTGAACTGGTTTACATACACCTTTCATTACAATGCTTACTTTTTCTTTCAAAGCCTGAGATTTGGTGATGAAACAGATATAATTAAATGGGTGACTAGTGTCAGTTAACAACACCCCATAAATGCTCTACACTGTTTTACTGTGTCCATTATCAGAAAATCTTCAAAGTAACCAGATTGAATGATGCATGATGAATTATCAATAAAACTCAGTTTCTTACTTCAATATCGGCCAATAAACTCATACTTTCACTTACTGAAAGAATTGCTATAAATGTTATATGGTAGATGAATTAAGCCAATTGGAGTATTTTTATTTCCTTTATGAACATGTCACATAAATTTCTATAAGCCACTGAACACTAAAGAGATGAATGCAATAGACTGGGGAATGACTTGCTAACTCAGGCATAGCAGGTAGAGTATTCAAAACCCACCAAACATCAGCTACTATTTTGGCTGCCAAAGTCCTCTGTAGTTATATCAACTGAAAAAGTAATTTATAATACTGGAAGATCCCAACCTTCACTTCTTTCTTTTTCTGGTTTCCCCACAGCCTCTTTTTGCAGAGCAACAGCATAGGCAGACTAGCAGATAGCAAAAGAGGTACGTCTTAGGAGGTTCTTGCTAACTAAAACAACTGTTGCAAGAATCCCACAAATACACAGTCAGCTTTTTACCTGGAAAATCTGAATTTTCTTCCCTGAAGTGCATACAAAACTCAAGATGTTTGTTGCAAGTTTTATGCTCCTTCAGATGGTTCCTAGTCCCTTCCAAACTGGACATAATGTGCCCCAATTATTAAAAAGAAAAAAATACTAGCAATGACAATCAAACTTTCATTTGTTATTGAAAGGAATTTAGCTACTGCTTCCCCAAAGAGGCATTTAAGAAGCCTCTTGTGTTTGAGCACAATGTTTATTCAAGTGAAGAACTTCTTTTGGTTGAAATGAAAAAATTTCAAGCAAGCCTTTCTGAAGTCCAGGTGCTGAGTCATGTCTAGGATACTTTGCACCTTAAGGTATTTCACCATCATAACTCATTCATTCTGCTAATGTGTAATATAAGGCTCACCTTGTCCTTGGGGCAGAAGGTTCATATGCTGTGATTTACATGGACCAAGAAGGACGCAATGTTCACAGTCAAGTAACCACCAGGGAAAGTGCTTTGTTTTGGACGGGGTGCAAAGTACAGTAAGTCACCTGTAGTTACCTTATCCATACACTTATCTGTCCCTACATGCAGTACTGCATAGGAAGACCAAGGGTGCCTCCAAGAGCAAAAGTATCCATGTACATGACTTGATGAAGAGGAAGCTTGATCCTGCAGAAATTTTTAGGGTCTGCTCACCTGTAATGTAGTTCATCTTTGTGCCTCCAGCTCTCCCTTGTGCCCCTCTAGTGATAACACCAGCCCAAGAAGAGAAGCAGGGTCCTTCTTAGGAGGTTTGATGTGACCTGCTGGGACAGCCTTCAGGACCCTGAGACACCGCTGGTCCTCAGAGGGGATGTCCATCCTACTGGCACTGTGCTGAGCTGGGAGGAGACAATCAAATCAGTGCTGATCAGAAATAGTGGAGTCAAACTAAGACCATCTTTTCACATGCTGATGTGCTTTCCTCGGTAAGCTAATTCAGTGGATATTATGCTAAACCGATGAGAGCAGCACAGGAAACAACTCATGCAGACACTGTACTGCACTGGGCCAGACAAATAGACTCAAGGGAAGCAGAACATTTATTTTTGTATAAAGCCAAAGGACTTCAATCTTCACATCAATGTGCCTCTGCAAACCCACAAGTGCTTCTCTACCGTGCTGCCAGGTTTTGTATTCAGGGAGTCTAGCACTGGGATTCTGTTACTGTTTGAAACAGAAAAGCCTATGTAATTGCTGGAAACAAACTGCTTAGCTGGGAGGGAATGACTTGTATTGTTTTAAAAGCCATTAAAGAATACTCAGCAATCCCATTTTCATCTAATTATGACATGCTGACCAGTGGAAACAACTGGCTGCCTTAAACACTGTCTGCTTTTTCTAGTTATCTTAGCTAGTCTAAGAAAAGATTTTACTCCTCTTCATTAAATGTGCTGCTCACATCTCTCATACCCACCCATAACAGTCAACTCCTCAGTTGCATAAATGAGGCAACAGCCGTTCCCTTGGGTTTTCTCTGAGGAATGGACCAAAGTGCTTGATGCAGTATAATCACATTTCCATAAGCAGCTCTTTCACTGTTTCAACCAGTTGTACAGTGGTTTTATTTATTTATTTATTTTCTTGGTTTCAGACTATTAAGCAAAAAAAAAAAAAAAATGATGTTAGCAGCTGATAGCACTGAACAGGGTTTTAGATTATTTGGGTTTAGTCTCTTCAAGGTCATACCTGACTCTCTGGAACTCAGGATTAATCCCTCAAATCTCCATTGTTAAGTAGAGGATAATAATTTCTTTGCCTGTCTAGTCTGCTTGGATTAACACCCTGCAGGATCTTGAATTTTTTCCTGGCAAAGGTGGCTTTTGCATGGAGGTGAAGGTACCATTATGATACATATAACACTCTTTGGTTTTTTTTTAACTCTACAGAAAAAGCCCTTTAATTTATAATGATCATCGTATTTCTTTCTTCAAATATCTTTTACTGACAGTTAAAACAACTGAAAATCAAGCTTCATAACAACAAGTTGTTGCAAGGACATTTAAATAATATCGTCAATGAGCAGGGGAATGCATGCAATGCTTTGAACCAATCTATGCCACTGGATGCCTTTTAGGCGTCCTTTGGTTTCACTACTTTTAAAATGAAGATGCTAACATCTCCCTTCCCTGTTGATCACTTTGGACCGTAGACATTTCAGTCTGTTCTTCTCTGAAGAGCATCTCCCTGCCAGCTAGTGGAGGTTTCAGAGCTAAGATAAACACGCAGGCTGTCAACACATGGAAAGGGAAGAATCTGCCATGTAAGAAGCTGCTGTTGATTGGCAAGCTGCTGAGCTAGCTATCAGTGACCAACAGAAGGAAGAGGTCTGCACTCTGTCTGCTACCTCTTGGTATTATCAACCTACCATCACAATTCTAAATCCTGTTAAAATCTAAATGTCTAGAAGGGTTTTTTTAAAGTGCGGCTTGCTTGTAAATTCAAGCCCACAAAAACTTCAGCAAGAGCAGTATTTTGGTTTCAACACAAACAGCTGCAATCTTACCACTCAAAGAGCAAAATAAAAGAGAGCTGTTTGGTGTCTCTCAAGCAGAAGCATTTAGTTTGAAGGCAGTGGATTTTGCTTGCTCTTTCAGAGTCCCTGTGGTATGAAATCACTTCTTCCTATGATACCACAAACCTAATAGCCCCAGATAGGAGCAAACCTCAGAATTACAGGGAGTATTTCCAACGCTGCCCACTTGTTCTTTACATGGCTGTTTCTGGACCATCAATATCAGAGCAGCTGGTTCAGAATATCAAAATCAGGACAAACTGTACTTGGTTTAAGGCTGCCCAGCTCAAACACAGAATTTTGCTGGCAGGAGAGCACTTGCTGGTGGTCCACTTTGTTGTGTATGATGATATCTCTTTGCTTGGGTGTCTGATGGGAGAAGAGGAAGAGCTGATGCCAACAGCACAATTATTGTCTCATAAGGGTTGAGATGCTCTTGAATCCAAAATGACTGAAAATGTTCTGCAACCTTCCTGATATCAATTTGCTGAGTGCAAGGCATTGCATCCATTCCAAGAAGATTCTGGTGAGAAGCAGCTTACACCAATGCCAGGGCATGGGTTAATAACTATATGGATAGGTCACTAGTAAAAGAAATGATGAGCAAAACTTTGTGAGTCACTGGAACCTACTGAAAGCTGTGGAAAATCATTGAGGACTCACTACGTAACTTGGAGTGAGTTTAGTGTCATATAGAAGGGTTTAATATCAGTTAGTTCCTGGTGTTATTGTTTTGCAAGATTTGTGCTTCAAAAGTGTTTAGAAACACAAATAAATGAACTAACAACCATTGATGGATTCACCACAGCAATCAGAGCATAAGTCCTCACACAGCCACAAGGCATCCAGGACGTCCATAGGGGGCTGTCAGGTGTGATGCAGGACCTCAGCCCAACCTGATCTGCAGTATACCCAGTGATGTGGGAAACAGCTAACTCTTCAATAGAGGGGCAACCAAATGACAACTAACTTTCTTGTGTGAGGTGATCTACACAATGGGAAAGCGTGCCTTCCTAGACAGACTTACAATCAAAACAGCCACATGAGAGTTAAGGGCAAAGCAATTATCATTCTGACTTTACCTAAGTAGGCAAAAAGAGACATGTGGGTTGCTCAGAGTCATTGAGGAAGTCTTTGGTTCATAGACCAGTCTCATTCTGGTGCGCCATTCAACAGACCATACTCGCATAACCCAACTCTGCATGCATAGACACCCCATAGTAGGCACACAATCTGGCAAAGCCTTATCTAACTACTTCTTAAATGCTGCATTAGGACTGTGTGCAAGGGTGTGCACAAAAGAGTGATCCTTTTGGATCATCCAAATTATGCCAGAGAGAAGCTGTGTTGGGAAGGCAACCAAGATCAAGAAAACATAAATATTGCTTTAAGTCCGGCTGGATTGACTCCAGGACCTGTGTTAAGCACTGCTGGCTGAACATGAGAATTTCATTCCTCTCTTCCCTATTCTACTCCTCAAAAAGTGATGCTCCCATGCTGCTTTTAGCACACTGCACATAACTGTCTTTCATGCCAGGAGTCAGAACGTCCTGACTGTGGTCATAACGCAGGCTCCCATCGGACAGCATCATTTATGTGTGGTTAACATGGACACAGAAATGCTCTGCTTTCTGAGCCAAAGAGACTCAACCAGCTCATTAATTATTTCCATACCTTTGGAAACTTCACAGAGAAACAAATAGTCATGGAAGCTAATGCCAGGGTTGGACCTCCCATAGAAGACACTTGGTTTCTTGGGAGCCCATCCCCTCAGGACTCTTAAGTTCCTTTCATGAACATGACAATTAATGTCCTGCAGACAGGATGGACATTGATGGATTTTGTGTCTTCAGTGAGTGATTGTGAGGTCTTTCCCCCATCTTCTTGTAATTTAAGATGTTCCCTCTTCAATTTTACATTTCCTCCTCTGCTAGATGTATTTTTTTAGCTTCACTTACATGGGTAAGGTTTTGTCCCAGATCAGCCTCTCTTCCCCAACCCCCTCTTCCCCCCCCCGACTCCCTGTGAATAAGACATTTCTGTCTAAGGCAGCAATCACTGAAGAACTTCAAGAGTACCCATTTCTCATCCTCCCCTGTTTTGATGCACTGATTATCCTCTTGTTGGATCAATAGCCCATCTGCTTTTAGAAGTTTTCTAGCATTCTGATGCTAAATTAAAACAGAGAGAATCAATCCTCAGTTAATTTCCCCAACCAAACAATTTATATCTCTCTTCTGATCCCCTGTCTTGTGAATCATATAATACTGCCGCACAGTGAGGCCTCCCCAAAGTAAGCACTTTTATAATTCTGAATTACCCTCTTTATTAGTAGCTCTCAAATGTGACAAACCAGGAGATTTATTTTATAATGTTGCATAGTCTTTGGTTGAACTTGTTAAAACTCCCAGCTATTGTAATAGAGTAAATTGCTAATTAACAATGGGGCTTGCTTTGTTTTTAATGGACTTTAGGGATACATTTCAGATTTAGATTAAGACTAGTGCAAAACAGAGTTCTTAATTATTTCAAATTGAGTGTTATGTTAATAGTAAACAATTAGTTCTTTCCTGACTGAAAATTAATGTTCTATAAATAATTACAAAACCAAGCTGCTATGTGAGTCCCAGAAGGAACTGCCAGACTTAGTGGTTAACCCACAAGAAAGAGGCATGGTTCTTTTCTATGGTCTCCCACTTACTGAAAATAAAGCATGTGCTTCGGTGGTTTTCTAAGGGTTTTCTATCCCAGCTGAAAAAAGTAGATAGATAGATAGATAGATGATAGATAGATAGATAGATAGATAGATAGATAGATAGATAGATAGATGGATGGATGGATGGATAGATAGATAGATAGATAGATAGATAGATAGATAGATGGATAGATAGATAGATAGAAACTACATCAGGTATTTTTGAAGACAAAGGTTATGGTCTTATGATTTGCCAATTCTCAGGTCACTTCTCACATCAAAGCTTAATCAAAACATTAGTATCTGTCCCAGGAAAGATTTCTGCTTTTTGAAGCTTGGTACTCACTTTTGCATAGGAACAACTGGGAACACAGAAAATTGAATTACCTCAGATAATCCTAATGCAAATTTACTCAAAAAGGTAAGAGACTGTTATACATCATGTTCTAGATCACCTAATTCTCCTATTGAACTCCCAGGAGTTCTGATTTTCTGCTTTATGGCTGCAAAGCTTTGGTTAGACATTTTGATTCATATTAGCTTTTTCTCAGGACCCTGAACTGTTCAGTGTCTTTCTATACCCTTACAGATCCACTCTGTAGTCAGTGGAAAAGGACAGACACCTTTCACATACAAGTCAGTAAAAGGTGAGATTTCTAACCTCACAGAGTAAAGGATTTCTCACCAGGGAAGGCAAAGTTCATGTTAACAGGGGAAGCAGAGCAGCTGCTCTGGGCATCGGCACCACTTAAATTACTCAGGAGGTTGAAAATCACTGCCCTGTTCTTGCACCAGTCCATCATGGGCCTATGCTACCTATCCCCAACCCATTCCTCTGGCACAGCTGAGGGTGTGCATACAGCACTGTGGGGTAAAGGAGCAATGCACACAGCCAGTAGCCAGATCCCCCACACTTTGCCTTCACAGTAGACGCAGCCCTGCATCATGCACAGACTTTTGTTCAGTGATGGAAGAGGCAAAGCTGTTATAGGAGGCTAGCAGCTGTGGGGGATGAGAACATCAGCACTTCTTAATGCTGCTGGGGTTTCACTCCGTCCCACCTCACTGCACTGTACATGCTTCTCACTGAGACACTAATGCTGCTCTGAGACCTGAGGGGTCTTTCTCGTTGTGCTTCAAAACTGCAGATTTGCAATTTCTACTTTTATCCTATAGGCAACTACATCTTTGGTCTTTGCCTTAAGCCTGCTCAGCTTTGTGCTTTGTCTAACACAGCATGCCAGAGCCGTAGAAACTTTGCAACACTCTTGCCTCAGTTTCCTCATAATTTCTGAGTATTTGCTGAGGCCTATCAAAGCCCCATGATAACTTCTTCCTTCTTTCCTGCTGCCACATTATTCTGGCTTGAGGGAAGATATCAGAAATTCCTCAGAACTGGTATGATATTTTTTCCCTGTCATTATCTTGCTCCATTCAGCCTCCAACCCTTGCTCTGAGAGGTCAGTGTACCTCATCTCTTCCCTATGTGTCAGCCAGCTGAAAAGTCCCCACTGTCTCTTACAAACAGCACCCTGAAGTGCCCACAGACCTCTGCTAATGTTCTGATGAGTCTTGATGTCCAAGAAGTGCTCAAGCCACAACAACCAAGCTCTTAGAGCCTATCATCTCCATCACAGGTGAGAAGAAATAACACCATCAACTTAGAGCTTGATAAGTGTGTGTGTTTTCTTAATGTTCTTCCCAGACTTAAGTCAGTCCTGAGGTCCTCTTCTAAGCCTCAGTTCTCAGGTGAGAGGAAGACAAATTCTATCTGCTCTGTAAGTAAAATAAGATTTCAATTTGCTGTCAGAACTTTAATTAAAACACTTAGAGATCAACTTTACCGTGGCAAATTGTCTGCACCACTATTACTGTGGGAAGATGAATGTTAGCTGTGAAAACAGGCAAAGTACACTCCCCTAGACTAATGTGTAATTTCATAGCCATTGATTTTTGACTTTGAAAATTCTCCCACATGCTTCAGGGAATTGGAAGCTGTTACAGGTGACCTCGCAGCAGCTTTAGCTACTTTTTAGATCTTTCGTGAATGTAGAAGAGTCATTTTGCCCATTCATGTTTTTCCATGTCAGGAATGACCTGCAAGCAACTACCTCCCAAGTTCTGAAGTGTAGGCTAATTGTTGGATGGCTTTATTTAACATATAATACATAACCAACAGCTTTAATTCCTATGAGGTGTTGACAAACAACTACCATCTCCTGTTGTAAGGATCTAATTCTGCAGTTAGTCTGAATATCAACTTTCTTTTTGCTTAATAACTAAAAGTCAGATTGTGTGCCAGAATAAATTGAATTACTGGAAGGAATCTGCTTATGCCAGTGGGATAGATTAGAAGAGCACAATATGTAAGTAATTATTACTGACTTGAGAGCAAGAGTGTGATTTAGTGTGCAACAAGCTATTTGTAAAGGTCACATAACTAAATGGGCAATTTTACTATTAAAAATAACTATTCAACACAGATAAACATTGTAATGCTTTTGGTGAATGTCAAGCACTTAAAATCAGTCAGTGCAGCATCTGAACACCTCACAGGCCCTAAGACATCACCTCCAGATCATTTCCTTGGCAAAGCTACATTAACCCTGACCATCACTTCTTTGCTCTTTGCTCAGCCCAGTGAAACACGATGTCAGCTCTCTCAACACTCCTTTAAATGTAAAGGCACTAGTAGGAGTTAAGCTATGCACAAGCAGTCTGAGCCATAGACAGACAGACAGCCAACTTTCTAGCAGTTTCTGGATGTCTATGGGAACTGCCCAATGCCACATAAGTAATCAATGGCAGAGCACCAGATTTAGCTGAGACCCTGTGCCACTCTTCACCCAGCAGCTAAGCTCTGCATTTCTGTAAGGACATGTCATATATGCTCCATCCCAGCAGGATTCCCATGCGCCACTCAGGAAGGGATGATACAAGGAATGAAAATATAAAGAATCAGCAGAGACACAGCAAAAAATTAGCTTTTTTTCTAACCAGAAGAAAACGCACTTGGGGTTGCTCATTGCTTCAGGTCTTCATCACACATCTGCACTACAATGACAAGACCACTTGAAATGTTGGCAATTAAGATACACGTCCTGGCAGTCCCTGTGATGGTCCACCTGTAGTATATCAAGCAGAACAGAAATAGACTGCGGTAGTTTCGATGTGCTCACATTGTTGGTGATGGCAGAGGGTCATCAATTAGACCAGAAAACCAGAGACAAGGTTGAGGACAGAGGTCAGGGTGAGGGCCAAGGCTGCTCAGGGGCAGCTGGACCTTGGTATGAAGCCTGCAAAGGCAGCTGCTCAATGCTCCAGTCTCCTCATGCTGCAATGAGATAATTGTTCCCTGACCACATCAACTCAAAGGCCTGCCCTAGCACATCTGGGCCTTGTTGAAAGTGCATTTATTTAAGATCTGAGTTAAACCCATTAAGAAAGAAAGACTATAGCATAGCATAGCTATGATCCAGAGCCAGTCCCAGCTGGCTACAGGAAGGTGGGAATACTGCCTGCTGGTATGCAGTGATCCAGCAATATCCAGCATTATCTGGAATTTATGTCCAAGTAAAGCAACTGTGTATACACACTACACATGCAACTGCATCAATCTCATCCACTGGCTTTATTTACATAACATCACTGGCATTTTTTTCCTTCTGCCATGGAGTTGTCAAAGATATCCCATCCATCACTCCAAATGTGAGGACTTAATTCCAGCTACTGCATGTGTGGCCTCAGAGCACTGATGACCAGAAAACAAATGTAGTTTGATTAACCGAGTTCCTGTCTACATTGTCAGCTGAGTCCCCTTCTTGAGCAAACATAGCCCAGCTGCTTCTTGTGTTGTTAGACATTTAGATTTGCCTCTATTATACAATAAATAAGAAATCAAGGGTAAACAAAAGGTGAGGGGTTTATTAAGTTCCTTTACTGTGACTACTGCCTCTACTGGCATTTCCTTTGACTTTTGACCTTCCTTGATGCAAAGGCTCTGGTCTCCTTGCAGCTAGGCTGCGGCTTTCTCTGAAGTACATGGGCTGTAATGTGATGCCTGAGGATATGGTACACAGGATAATTAAGATGTTTGTTGACTTTGGTTCTGCCCCCCTACCAGTGTGTAGCTATGTCCATAGGAAACCAGTGTTTGCTTGCTGATAAAGTGCCAAATATTGGTGCATAAAGTCACCGAAGTTCCTGGGTTTTAGTGTTCCATGCTTCTTTATTACTAACTGAATAATGTTAAAGTCTGTGTATGGCAAAGAACATGTGAAGGTGCCATTTATGATGCAGGAAACAAACTTTTATAAATCGGTTATAGAGTGAGAAGAGTACTTGGCTTGCCTTCAAATGATAAATGCTGGAGGCGTCACAGAATTATTCAGTCTTGCAAGAGTGAGGCCAAATGAAATACACTTGGCCAACTATCAGTATCTCCTAGAAAATGACCATACTGTACCCTCATCTCTGCTACTGCTACTAACCAGCTCTTCACTGACTACAAGGGAGCTACCTTAGCCTGATGTCTTTTTAGTTACTTCGGTGAGTTTAATACTCCTGTTATGAGTAATTTTCAGTACCATGGTTTCTTTTCATTGTTGAGTGATTTGATACTTTCAGCTCTTCACACATGTACTAACCTTTCATGAGTCAGATAGCATCAGCATTTTCCATGTCTGGTTCCCCATCTTGTGGTCCAAACATACCCAGCCTTTCCCTCTTTCAGTTCCGTGGATACAGAACATAACTGATGCTCTTGATTATTTTTGCTCATTTCTTTGCTCCTCTCTTTAGCTCACGTTCTACATCATGCTAGTGATCATGGGTGACTGACTCATTACACATGTGTTTCTACACTGTGGACATCTAAACCAAAGCAAGTTTAATCCAGCTTCTATTGGAAACCACAGGCAAGTCTACCCATCAAATGCACCAATTCTGGAATGACTGGGGATTGTGGTCAGTCCATCACGTTGACTCTGCTGGTCCTTCCTCCTCAGGGGAGGATTCCTCACATTGATGGACTCAGTCCTGGCTAGTGGTGGGTCCATCTGGTATTGACTCTATTAGACATAGGGGCAATTTCTAGCAGCTTCTCACAGAAGCCACCCCTGTAGCCTCCCCCATTGCCAAAACCGTGCCACACAAATCCCATAAACTGCTACATTCACTCCACCTTTAACATAGAAGAGGCATATACACATTGATGGATAACACTACTGCAGAGCAATTCCCATAGCCTTGGTAATCTACTGGAGCCTACCAGTGAAGCAGTTGTTGACCCAAATAATTCTGGACCGAATTTTCAAGCATCAGTGGAAATTACCTGGGAGATCATGAAATTAGCAATTTTAGTGAAAAAGATTTAGTGAAAGAGATTCTTTAACCTTTTGATAAGGGACTATTATCTAGTAACTATCAAGCAGATGTGGGTTGTTTAAACCTAGGTGTCTGATGCTGTTTGAGATCCTTGAGTATCTGAAATAGATAGATGTAGTACACCGCTAGATGTGACACATAAGCTACAGGAAACCTGTGCTCTTCTCCAGCAGATGAAGGTCAGGTGGGACAAGGCAGGGCATCTGAACTGTTGCCAGACCCTATATTTAGGCTACTGATTGAAGTGGAATACAGGTAACTTGCAACCTGTCCTAAGCAAGATCCTTTTCTGCCAGCAAAATTGACTCTCCCCCATCCTTCAAGGGAAGCTTAACTTTCACCTAGGGCTCCATTTAGGAACATGGCAATTCAGGTTTCCTGAAATTTCCATTCTGACCTTTCTTAGGCCATTCCTGCCCATTTTGGCTCATGATTATTTGCTATAAGCTGAAGATTCATCAGTGGAAAGATACAGGTACCTCCCATTATTTAATATTCAGTGAGCTAAAACACACCCTGAAGAAGGCCATATTTTTCCCTCTACTATGATAACTTTAGTGGCAAAATCTTTCAGCTTGGCTTCTTAATTAAGTAAGTAAAACCATGGATGAGTTCAAATATTAGAGCTTATTAGTCTGAGAGTGCCATGTCCAAGAGAAATTTTCTCCTTTTTCATCCCAGAATTAAGCCCAGAATATTTGTAAGTTACAGGTATCTAGAAAAATATAGTCTGAGAGTATTGAATTTACACTTTTCTTAACAGGGGCCTCTAGAAGTACATCCACCTATAAGAAATCAATAGCTGCCAGCTGGTTAATGTGACTGAGTGGAGTTGCACAGGCTGTGTCGACGGGTGTGATTAATTGTGGAGGGTCGGCTCAAGTATATCCTGCAAGTGGGTAGAGGTGGCACTAATGAAAATTGGCCAACTGGGGAAAAAACATCATTAATCCCATACAACATGTCAGATAATCAGCCTATGGCAAGGTATGCATTTACAAAGCGTCAAAAGACTAACTTGTGTAGAGTTTATCCTGAGATAGCAATAAAAGTAATCGATTTGTATTTAAATATGTTCAAGAGATATGATGAACCAATTGAGATGAATCGTTAAACCATGCACCTGCTAGCTTACTTGAACCATTGTAATGATATCAGTCAGCAGTAACTGGCACTACAAAGAGCAAGGTTTGTACTGTACACTTGGCCATCGGTAAAATATCTGTTCCATAGGAAGCAGCAGGGTTTCAGAAAAATACAGTTGCCAAATAGGACCAACAGTAAAAAAAATACCAAATCCTTCACAGTGCTGACTGCCTCTATCCACCCATTCCAAAAGCATTTTTTATGTGGAGGTACTGGGACATTACAATTCCTAGGAAAGCTGATTTATCTGGAACTATCCTGTCCACCTCTTCTCCTACCACTAAGTTTCCAGCTCAGATACAAGGCAGGCTGATTCCTTAGAATGTGTCAGCTGAGCAGGTCACAGGTCTAACTCCGAGATCAGTAGGCACCCACCATATTTTCAAGTTCTCAAAAGAAAACTCCACATTTTCATGCAAAAATTGCATTTTCCCAAACACAACTTTTAATTCTGCAGAAAAAGCATCTTCTAGTAAGAAAATTCCAAACCATCTCTATACATAAAGACAAATCCTGCAAAAGACAGTCTTTGCCCCTCTCCTTCTGTCTTTTGTTTTTTAGTTCTTATCTATGTAATCCCTGGGGGACTGGTACTGAGCCATGGCTGGAACTGTTAAGTACATATCAGTTAATAAAAAAAATAGTTTCCCATGAGTAATAAGAGCTTTACTGCAGTGTGCTCATAATAATGTAATTAGTGCAATTCAGGTGGGAGTCTCTCTGCTTGGAACAAGTAATAGATTGAGATCTCACAGTGATGCCTTTCACACACTACTTTTTTTTTGTCATTAATATCTCTTGTTTTATGTACAAAGTTAGGACCTTGTTGAGGGTATAAGAAATAATTAAAACACAAATCCAGCCTCCTGTAACTTCTAGCCACATGATAACTAAGATAAATTTGCAGATAAAATATCACATACAGTTGATCAAGACTTCCATGCAACCAATGCTCAGATGCCATCAGCTTGTATCACTTTAAGTATATTTTGTACAGCAGCTGCTAATCCTAACTTTTGCATTTGTAACTCCTTAACAGGAGCACTCTAGGACATGCTTGTGGCCTCCAGGCCACCACATTCATAGGTCCTTTTCTTTCCATTGTAGCTCTGTGTTTAAATCTCTGTAGATCTGAGTGTGGTTATTTTATAAGTTGGACATTCTGAGAAGGCAGCACTTGTTAGCACAATTTTAATTTTGATTCTTTTTTTTATTAACTGATTGTTTTCCAGCTCCATGATATGAACCATAAGAAATCGAGCCCTGTAATAAAAGATCATTGGCTCAGCTGCTTGAAAACAGAGACACTTGCACTAATTCAGTAAAAGAGCAATGAACAGATAGATAAGCCATTGGCTGTGTTCAGCTCTGAAATCTCTATTATCCTGAGAACATGTTCCCATCTAGAAATCTGCCTTGCACATTCCTCTGGTACCAACCTATTAACATAAAGGAAACAAGAAAACACTTCAGGGAGGAGGGAAAAAAAATTGTCATATTGACTCCTGAAATTATGTGTTCTTTCTCTATCCAGAGAACTGACGATTGGGAAAAGACAAAAAGTGTTCCATGTGGGAAAATATGGCAATACTAGGTAAGATAGTGACTGCAGATACTCAACTGGATCTCTTTGCCCCTCTCATCATACCAAAAATGAAGGAAGAGCTAGTTCTTTTCTGAAACTTTGCATTCCTGTCTAGGTTTATAACCAAAAGCGTACATGAGAAATAGTGTTTACCCAATTGGATTTGTAAAATACTGCATTCATCTTCTTTATTTTCAAAGGGCTGAGACCACATATTTTGTCATTTACGTCCAGTAAAGTGGCTGAGAATTGATTTCTAAAAGCTTTCAAGAAGAAAGGAGGAAGTCCTAGTAGCCATGTTAAACACTCTTCTGTTTCTGCACAAAAAGGAAGTCTGAAATATACTGATTCCAATTTCCAAGGAATAGATTAAAAAAAAAAGAAAAGGAGTAAGAATAAGATTCTCCTTCCCTGACTCTGCTTGTGATATGAATATCCATCTAAGCACAGGGTCCAGGCTCTCTTTGTGATCAGTTTAGGAAGTACAACATTTCTGACTAATATGGGTGACCACTTAATTAGTGCCCTAGATTCCCTGAACTCTGCTGGCAGCTCTCCATTGATTGCAAAGGCAGCCCAGGTGACCAGCTCAGATATAGACGCCTGCACAGTGGACAATCACTTTAAGCAGATAAATCCGTCCCCAGAAGGCCATGCATTCCCCTGAGGCCCTGCACTTCTGGGAAGTAGAGGGATAGTCAAGACCTGAGCTACCAAACGTCATTCATTTTGTAGGACTTACTTGAAATAGTTGTATCTTCTGAGATATCGAGAGGCAATTGAGAGATGGTTAGTTGTGACTTAGTCACAATTCTTAGCACAAGTGCTGACCTTGTTTCGGATCTGAATGTTTAGGGGAAATGGGAATTTGGCAGAGAGGGGAGGCTGAGTTTAGGAATGAGGGTACATAGCTGGAGGAGTTAAAGAAGGATACCCAGGGCTGGCTTCTGTTTGAAAAGGGGAGAATAAAATATCTGTCAGGAAACAGGAGCTGAAAAGGAGGAACGGAATTAGAGACAGAACTTTAGGTAAACCCAGGGAATGGGCTGCCTACCTTAGAGAGGTAGGGCTCCTGCTTGGGGCTCCTCTCGTAAGCAAAATAAATGAATGAATGAATGGATAAATAAATAAAGTTTAATTTTATTCTTGCTTCAATCACAACCTAAGCACTCAAGCAGAACTAAGTAGCACTACTGGAGGAGTAACTCCTGGAGATCCACAGCGCTCAGTTGCGGGGGACAGCCAGCACTTCCCAAATATATATGGTAAACCAATGCTTTTTATTTCGCATTTCAACTCACGAGAAACATCCCTACAAAAGTCGCATAAGTCACCACTGATCCTCTCCTCCCCTCTCCTTCCATTATCATTGCTGGGGTTTGTCTTTTATTTTTTGTCTGGTTAACTCGAAACTACAAACTGAAGTTGTGCTGCAAATTAACGACAGCAAAAGCCAGCGGCTGTGGTTGTTCTGTTCTCAAAATTAAGGAGAGTTTGCCATCTAGAGGGGAATCAAGACAGGAATTGTGACCTGCAGTGGGAAGCAGCTTTCAGCTTGAGTGCAGACAGTTCACTATTACAAATTGGGTAGCATCACAACAGCAGACACCAAATAAGGAAGAGGGCTAATAGGTTTTTTTTTTCTGAGTCTGGCACGAATAGTCATTTTCTTATCTAAATTGTGCAAGCTGAAATAGCCAGACACTTTAATTAAGCTCAGCAGATCAATAGCATTCACACTCAGCAGAAGAAAAGCCTTGCCGGTGACCATACTTTTGGGGCCAGTCTGCTCCACGATGCTGGGATGACCACCAGCAGTGGGTAAAACTTTTCCAATGCAACTGGCTGGCTGCAAATTTCTGCTGAACCCCAAATCTTCATCCCCTGAGGGTGGAGCTCTTCCATTTTACACACAGATTAAACAGAAAATTAATTATTCCTCTCCAGTCCTACACCTTCCCCAGTATATTTTCTACATGATAGATGTCAAAAGATGCTCTCAGGGTATCTTTTTTCCTGGGAAAACTATGGGAGCTTTCCCACTTTCCTTTGTTTCTTTTTCCCTTCTGGTGTTGCTTGACTGCACTAAGATGCTCTGTTCTTGAAAACCCTGAACTATGTTCCCAGCTATGCAGTGGCTCTGCATGTCACTCCACTTGGAAACATCCTCATTTCCAGGGGAAGAAAGGATTAGATCTCCAAAGCTCCCTTCCATCCACCATTTTCTGGGATCCTATGGAGCACGAAGAGAGCTAGGAACAATCCCTGCTCCATATAACATGCTATTAAACATCATGGACCTCATGTTGAACAGGGCTAGCAGGTTAGTGACTTGCTGATGGTGGATCAATTAGACTGCAAAGCAGCTGAGAGACACAAGCAGTTGAACAAATAAGCTTTTCTAAGCTACCTGCAGGTGTTTAGAGATGATGGCAAAAGCCAACACAAGGCAGAGACCTCCAAGCACTTCACAATTTTGAATGGCTGTTGGAGTCCATGTCAGATACTTGGACACCAATGCATTGGAAAGGCAGATTTGTATACCAGCAGAAAAAGAGTTCTGCACACAGGTTTCAGCAGCTCTCCTGCTCATTCCTCTGTGGTTTTCATCCACTGATTTTGTGAATTTGTCTTTGCTTTCTCCACGTCTCCTGGCACTCCATTTTCAATATGCTTACGGGCTACTGTGGGCACTGCTGTCATGACCTGTGCAATACTAATGAAACCATCTGGTGGGTCAACCTGTCACTTTACATGCCATTCCAGGCTCTGATTGCATGAGATCACACAGGCAAAGTGGCTACAGGCAGTGCCCTCGTGATTTTAGGAGGTGGCTAAGCTACAGGACAAGTTTCTTTGCTGAATGAGATGCTAAGCTGCTGTTGTGAATGCTTGTGACCTTTGAAGATCACAGACTGCTTCCTCTAACAAGTAAAAAGCTTAAGTTAGAGGTCCCATTTCTTGTTGGAGAAATGTAAAGTTTGCTTATGTTTGCCCTTCACTTTCAAATAACACAGTAAACTGACTCCTGAAGTGCATTTAAGACCCCCTGTAGCTTATAAAACATGTCCAGGGTCAGGTAAATGAGATAACAGTAGTGCTATTTAGATCTTTTCCACCCACTCGTCTTGGACTGGGTGCGTGAGTGAATTCAGACAGTCAATCAAGCTACTGATTGTCAGCTAAGCCATGGTAATGGTTGCTGCCTGATGGTGTATGCGTCCTTAGCATAGTGCAGCCACAAAGTCAATTATGCTAGCCTAGACCCTAATGAAAATGAAATCCACTGTAGAGACAGTTTAAACTAACACACTTCTCACCAGATCATGCTTCAGGCATCTACACAGTTAGCAGGTTTCATATGATGGGCATCTTCAGTGACTTAGTTACTCCCTATCATGTGCTGAGGCCTGGGAATTTATCCATTTGGAATAGTGATGTAAGAAAGGATTAAAATGTCTGAAACTGTTCTGCATAAATGGCTTGCATAGATTGAGTTGTATCTGTGCATAACCTTAACTAGAGGTGTGGCAAATTCACTAAGTCTTCTACATCAAGATTGAATTTATGCCTCTAAAAGTAAACAGGCACTCAAATAGAAACTATGAGTGAGTGTAGTAAGTTTAGGGTGAGCTTCTTTCACCCATGTGACACAAAGGGTCAGGTTAGATGGCCACAGCGAACTTTCCCTGACATTAAAACCAATAAAACTATGAATCCTTGTGGTTCAGTAAGGTGTAATTCACTGCCTGAGCCAGCACTCCCTTCCCATCCCCCTGGCATTTGGCCCACTGATGCTACATGTCTGCAGAAAAGCTGTATGTTGTGGAATAAGGACAAATGAATGGGAAAACCTAACTGCTTAGCAGAACAAAGCTAAAACACATCAGCTTTCACTCCCTGATGCAGTGGTATGTAGAGCATTGAAGGCATTTGAGCCACAATCCCTGCTCAAATCAACTCATGCATCCCGTCTGGACAAGAGAGCTGCATTCCCATTTCTTGCTGTGCTGGTGATATGGTTGTTGAAACTCCCTAAACACAAACTCAGGTGATATTATGTCCATCCCATCCACCCCTGCTCTGAAGAATTCCCTATGTTCAGCCCAAAGTTTCTGGGTTGGAACAGCTTATATTAGAGGCAACCAGCTTTTGTCACAGAAAAACATAGGAATAAGCATTCTGTATTATTGGATTGGATGAAAAAAGTATTCCTATGTCCTAGATTTGAAGGAGTTCTGTTATTGCTGCTAACACTAAACTTTACTAGGACCATGAGATGAACCTAACTTGAGCTTCACCTGGTATTTTGCAATTTTACCCTCCAGCCCACTTTTTCTTTTTTTAATTGAAACTTCTAGAATATACACTTTCTGTTCAGCTTTTGCAACTTCCTGCACGAATGAAATATCCCCTAACCCTGACCAGAAAAGCCTTCCACATCTCTTTCAGAAATTCGCTTCAGCAAATGTAACATCCCCACCAGAAGGAAACGCAAGCCATAAAACATGCTGCAGCCTTCCTTTCTGTCTGCCTTGCTTCAGACTTCATTCATAAAAATAGGGAGAGAATGAGAAAAAGTGACAGTTGATTCAGAAAGTTGTACAATGTAAACACTCGTCCACAGATGATGCATGGATGGTTAGCGTTGCATATCTCTGTGGACAACACATGGCTGTCTTTCACACTTGTCAAATCCTAACGGCCATTGTTATCAGCACACAAAAGCTTCCAAATTCCTACCTGTCACTGAAATTCTTAGAAAATGAGAAACCATAACAGGCTGAGAAAAAAATAACTGAGATCCTTCCTATCCTGCCCCCGCCTGGGTCCCCATCCCCTGCCTGCAAGCATAATCCTTACTCAGCAAAGCCATCTTACTGATACACTCAAATTGTAGGTTCTTTAAGTGTTTGCAAGGTGAGACGGCCAAGCAAATTCCTCAGTCTTTCCAAAGGCTGCACAAACCTTAGTGGCTTTTTTATGTATAGCAAACACTAAAATACTCCTCATGTGACATAACTATTAATTCTTCTGATTATTATTATTGTTTCTGCTTTACAAACAGGGAAATTATAGAAGAGCCTTTATTTTCAGCCCTACTCAGGAAAGTGAAGCAAAGGTTTGTCAGGCACCCAGAGTCAGGAAAAGGATAAACCCTTTCCACCCTCCAGAGATAGCAAAAAATATCACATTCTCCTAAATTTTAAGGCTTTATGAGTCTTTCCCACAGCCCACTCAAGACAGAAGCAGTACTCTTCCCACCTTGCTACTTCCCATTCGTGGGGCTGAAGCACAGGGTGCCACTATAATCTGTCCTCTTCTCTAGACCTCTCTTCCCTTCCCAGCTCTACCTTCACGTCCCCGTGTGATCAAAGATCCAGCCTCCCAAAGAATCCCTCCCGACCCTTGCCTCAGTTTCACCCTCCATCGGACAGTGGGATTTGCATTGCACCAGGGCTCTGGGAGCACGTGGGCATCCAGCCCATGGGTGCTGGTGGTGGCTCTCCGGATGCTTTCTCCGGCTGCTCCCCAGCTATATCCGTCCCCAGCACGGGTGGCCCGGCAGCTCCGAATAGAAAGGCATGCCTGGCGCAGGGGACTGAGAGGGAGCAGCAGCCACCCCCATTAGCTGATGCAAAGGTTTCCCTGCAGCCTGGCGGCCTCTGGAGCTGCCTTTGAATGGGCTGCGTGTCAGCAGGCGGCAGGAATTCGGGGAATGTTAAACTGCAGGGCAGTCCACTTTGGAGGATTAAGGCACATGACTCGCGCACAAGAGCGATAGCCACCGTGAAGGCCAAACCCCACAAAGAGCAGTTTCTTCCCCCCACAAACGAGTCTGTAAGCACCCGCTGTCCTGGGCAGCACGAGGAAGCACGACTTGTCTGCGTGGCACATACAGCTTCCTGCTTTTCATTGAGAAAAATGAGAGCGTGGTTGGTATCTGATAGATTATCTGTCCCGGGGCAGAAGACTGGGTTAGCTGATGGGTAGGGACAGAGGAGGTATTTCTTCAATGAATTCAGTTTCCCACTGAGTGTAAAGGTTACTTCCCTCTGTCGCCTCGCTGGATCCTGTCACAGGCTTCCTACTCTGAATAAAAAGCAGAAACTGCCTTTCTGAATGAAACCACTTCTTATTCTGCTCTGTTTGAGCAGTTGGGATCCCCACCCCGCTGTGTGCCCTGCTGCAGCTTGGTTCAGCACTGAAATTCCTGTGTTTCTGTTGTGACAGAAGACATGGGAGCCCTCTGTGCCTTTTGCTACTAAATATGTTTGTAGTGCCCCATGGGCTTTGCACTGTGTGCTGCAGTGCAAACCAGGTTTGCTCAGCAGTGCCATGATGTGTATGTCCTCCAAACTGCACAGTGGAAGGATATGGCCTTCTCTCCCCTTGATGAATCCCTCAGCTGGGTAGTCCTGAGGTCAGATATCTCAAGCACGGAGAGGTCTCCCCTTGCTCCCAGGAGCTCAAGGGACCCTGGGAGCCAGCCCTAAGCCTGCCCATCCTCACACAGCCCCTGACATTACTGCCAAGGCCATCCCAGCAGGAGAAAACACTTTCTCACTTGATGGAACTCTGAAATCATTATGGTGGGAGTGTTTGTAAGCATACAGGACACACTGTGGGCCAGCATGGGAAAAGCTCTCACGTGGTCCAGAGATGACCATGAAGCAATGTGATCAGCCATGCCAACCTCCTAAAGTGCAAAGCATCTGGGAGGTGGAGGGATGTTGCGATTTTTGTCTTTTCTCTTTACTTAAGGAGATAGGTTTTCACAACAAAACCTACACAGATACAGGCATTCCCAATTGCCATTCAAGAGTTACACCTGAACTGTCAGTGGGACAGATAAAACACAGACAGGAGGAGCTCTCCCTGGCTCTGACTCCAGGAGAAGGGACACCAAGTTACCATGAAATCCTAAAGGCCTGATGCTGCTCCTTGTCACACTGCCCCACATCTACCAACTGCAAAGGAATCCTTCCCTGTTCATCCCCATGCAAATAAAAGCAAATTCAGTCTCCAAATATTCCTTACAGATTTTCAGTTGCAAACAGTTCCCTGCGGGATAAATAATTGATTATAATTAAAGTTGTATACCAAAGAGAGCGGGTTTCATATTCCTCCCTTCTTCCCAAGAACTCAGTATCCACAGCAGAATATCAGCTGGAGTAAAGGCACCGGAAGTTTGACATAGTTGGCCTTATCTTTGCTGCACAGGACTGGATAACTTCATGTTTGTAAGCTAACACCCAGATCTTATTCTTCCTTGAGAATATACGGCCATGCAGTTTGGCAGATAAGCCACTGCATTTGCAGGTGATAATTTGTGCACAAAGTGTGACGATGCACATTCATGTCCACTCACAGATTACTAAAATATTGTTTATGAAGTGTAGGAATGGCTGTGCTGGATCAGACCTAAAGCCCAACATCCTGGTGTGCTGTCCTGAACCTCAGCCCCTGCCAGATTAAGGATTGAGAGCATACATTAAGATTAAAGGAACAGAATAGAGGTGACTATGCACAGAGCAATCCTTTCTACATCAATTAGCTAATAACAGCCTCACTGTGATCATCGTATTTAATAGCTGTTACTATAGCCCTCCTCCATGAATTATCTAAACCTGTTAAAAAAACAAAACTCTTATGCTTTTGGCATCTACAACAACCTGTGGCAGTGAGTTCACTGCTCAGTTCTGCACTTGGTGAAAATAATACTGTCTTTTCTCTGGTCGAAAAGACTTGGCAGCCCTAGGCAACAAAAGCACAAGCAGCAAAGGGAACTCACTGGAGGAGATACTGGCACTGGTTGAACCAAACTGCCCAAGACAGCATGGAGGTACAAAACTGGGCAGGGGTTATAGCCAGGTGGGCTGATAGAGCAGATCTTCATCTGTAGCCCTTTAACTTAGCGAGTTAACCGCCCAGCACTGCAGAGTTGAGGCAGGCGGGACCATTTAGCTGCATAGGTAGCTTAACCTGGAGCTTCATGCTCACTTTAGGCCACTATAAACTAGCACTGCAACCAAAAGTAGTAGTGGTGGTCTTACTTGCTGCTACCTGCAGTGTATTTCTGGTCTAGTGCCACCATGCCTTGGGGCCACTATCTGTGGCTAGACAATAAATCAGATCACTTAAAATGACTTTTTGTTGCTGTTTCCTGAATAGCTTTAAACCATATCTCTTCCAATACCCACTTGCCTGCAAAATCAAAATAGCCCTCCTCTTTGTGATGGCCACAGGAAAAGGAGGAAAATTTAGAGCTTCTTCTTTTAGTGGCAACAGTGGCTGCTGCTAGCTTACAGCAAGCCTGGAAATGCAGCCCTTGACTCCTGGGAACCATCTGCTTAGTGGTGTGTCCTTTGACCACAGACCAGCTTAACTCACAGCACTTGAGTCTCCCCAGTGAGGCAAATACAGCAGATCTGTCAGCATTGGGCTGGACACCATCCTGATGGACACATGCTCCGAGAAGGGCACTTGATGATTTGTTCCCTCTTGCTTTCTCTCTGACAGAGCTGGTTTTTTTCAGGTCTTCACAATCACATTTTAAGCAGTTAATATACTTATCAGGAAATAAGTGCTTTTTATTGGCACTGGATGAACCCCTTTGCCTGGCTGAGACTTGGGAATGTAACATGTCATTTACAAAGCTGTCCTGAGAGATCACACACAGATTACAAAATATATGCCTCATATTCAGTCCATTTAAGTGAATAAGATGACAGAACAAGGATTATGCATTGGGTTTACATGCTGAATGGTCACACTTAGAAAGCTGGCAAATTGCTTCTGAAAATGAAATAGTATTACCTTGGAGCAGGGACAGGGCCAAGTGCTCTCCATAGGAAAAACAGAAGAGTAAAAGGAAAACTGCAAATAGCGAGATAGCCTTATCTGCTTTGAGTGAGTTGCATAGTTTTAAGAATGGCAGTTTACAGGTATAGAGGGCGCAGTCCCTCTGCTGCAAGTGAGCCAACTCCCAGCTTTGAGATACTAAAAGTAAACACGCAAATTCATTCCTATTTAAATTTTATCCACCAATCTGAATTTGGTTTAATAAGCCTGGGGATCTGGTTACACAATTGTTCCTGTCCATTAAAAAACAACCCTCATGTGATACCTGATATTTTTAATGCGGCCCATGCACATTTAAAACAATACCCCATTTATAGCTTCATGCAGCTTAAATATGCTCTTACACACTCAGTTCACAACCCATGCTGGGTCTGCAGTAATTCAATCTACACCCTCTTTTAGTATGAAATACACCCTGTGATGTTACCAGCCTGGAATAACACCAGCGGCACCATGTATCTAATCTCCACACATTTCTTGTCAGAAAACACAACCTAACAACATGTCCATCCCCAGTTAAGAAAACAAGCACAGAATGCACGGAGATGCGGTACTCCGAGCCACGATCCTGACATTTGTTTCCAGGAAAAATGGTTACGAGGTAAAAGCAAAGGTTAACTACTGAGTCAGACGCTTGACTTTGCTAAAGATTTTGGCGCTGGGCTTTTGTCCCTCTTCACAAAAAGTGCAACTCTGATCTTATTCACAGGAGTTTGCACCCATGTAACTTCCCTGGCTTCGTTTGAATTACTCCAGTTGTGATGGAAATGAGAACTGGGTCAGGATGAGGGAAAAGACTGATGGTTCAAACAAAGGGCTGGTGAAACGACAGAAGCAAATTATGTCAAAGCTCTCCCTTGCTTTTTAATGTAGTTTAACAGAAAGGCTAAAAGGCTTCCCCTGCTCCCCCTGCCAGCAGTGGAAGACGGCAGTGTCGTCAGTTGAGCTCAGACATCTTTCTTCCGTTGTGTACAGAAAGCTAGGCAAATGAAAATGAAGATATTTATTTACCAAGCCCCCTCAAGAGCTGACATGATTGACAGTGCTGTACATAAAGGTGCCAACTCGTGAATCAATTGAATTTCCTCGCTCCACGGCAATTTGGAGCAGCTCTGGAGTGCAAAGGGAGGCTGGAGCTTGCTGGGGCAACAGCTCCCTCTAATGATGGCTGGGAGTCAGTCGCAAGGAAGGAGTGATCCTTGCTTCAGTTTGGGAAATGTGTCAGAAAGATCCAAAGGAAGCAGCTCTCCCCCCAGTAATGTGGCACCCAGATGGAGCCGGCATCTCTAATTACTGATCACTCTTTACTGACAAGCAGCAATAAACAGTATTTTAACAGGAGGAACAGATTAGGGGTTGAGCTGCCGTAGTCACACATGTGCAATGTTTTTTTACTGTGGCCCTAGGTGCTCAGGCTGACTTTCCTTCAGTTGTTGATGAAAGCAACCCCTTTACTTACACAGAGAAAACTAACCACATGCAGGTACCAGTAGCAAGGCTTCCTGAGCAATGAAAGAAACACTAAGTGCTACTGTAGTTGCATTGAAGATGTGGCTACTGCTGAGGTCAGAGAGTGGCATTTCTGACCAGGCTATGCTGGCTTTTGACCCAGCTGCCAGATACTATTCCAGCTTTTCTTTCTCCCATTGAGTACTGTCTGTTTGTGGTAACAGTCTAATGTCCGATCTCATATCTACAGAAATCACCAACAGTTTTTCTGGTGGTCTCGGGGAATAGGGCTGACAAGAGTTCTTGATTTACGTAGCCAGGGAGAAAGCCCCACATAACTTACCATGTGCACAAAAAGTACCTTGGTTTCTAGTGTTTGCTTTACTAATCCCTTAGGATAGGTTACAAAGCTCCTTTTCTCGTAAACTTTTATATTAATACCCCTGGAGCTACCAAGGTTGCCAACTACGCAGAACTAGTTACTTTTATCTAGGCTAGTAAGTGCTGTATGGTGACCAGCAATCAGTTAGATGATCTGGGACAGCCCACATATGTGTAGAGCTCAGTTAAGATGATTGAGTCAAGAAACTTTTCTCCTTCAGTTTCGTCCTCAATCAGCCAGTATAGAGAGTCACTTAAGAGCAGCCCACAGCAACTGCACTTCTTATTCTGGTGCTGAGAGTAACCTGATTTGGACTAGGCAGTGCGGACTCCACTGTAGGGTCCTTTACATCAGATGAAAGTAGAAGGCAAATGCTGCAGCTCTGATCTGGCAAAACACCACATCCACTCACACCCTTTGAACACTGACGGTTCACACCTCATGTGATGGTTTGATGGTTCCACATGTGCAGTGCAGTGGAAACCATCCTCTACTCCTAAATATGGCTTACACTGCAAACTGCCCAAAATAGGGAGTTCTTCCACCTGCACTGCTTCCTGAGCAACTGCTGTGTGATTTGCAGACTTATGAAATAAGAAGGAGCTGAAAATATACTCTCATTAGAACCTCATGGCCTCTACCTCAAACCAAATCTAAGAAGCAGGAGTTTTGACTGTACTGAAACTGTGAGAAGGAGCATTTAAT
Organism: Psilopsiagon aymara; assembly: GCA_024733675.1. Lineage (NCBI taxonomy): Eukaryota > Metazoa > Chordata > Aves > Psittaciformes > Psittacidae > Psilopsiagon > Psilopsiagon aymara. The sequence goes on along the minus strand of JANRGW010050161.1, from coordinate 29,029 downwards.
TAGAATTCATAAATTGTCCAGAGAACAGTTAAGGGGGGTAGAGTGGAATTCTAGCTTCTAAGAAGTGTAGAAAATTGTGATCACTAATTAAGTGCCCCTTTCTAGTTGATTTGCTGAGTATGATGAGTTTTTTTCTAGCTTTGCAAAAAATATGCCTAACAATAAGGGTCAAGATAATAATTCTAAAAAGCACATAGGTCTGAAACTGAGGATCTGTAGGAAGTCATTGAACTGCTTTTCTAAAGGGTTCAGTGCCAAGAAACTGGTGAAAAAATTTCTGTTTCTAAAGTGTATAAACAGGATGTCCAAATATTCTACCTAGTTGCTGAAATCAGCATGTAAGTGCTATAGCAGCCTAATACCAGCCTGATACACCTGGTTTCCAACTTCTCATGTTCTCCTGGGCCTTGCCTTTGGAAACTGGGATGTGCTTTATATATAGCAGTGCTACAGACCACAAAAGAGGGAAAGGGTTTTTATTAAATTGCGCAACAAAACCTTGAAAACACAGTCAGGCTACATGGAAACAGTCCTCTCTGCTTTTAAAATCAATGGATCCTAGCAAATGTGATCACAGCACTCATGCAGTATAACTAATTGATTGCATGTTTACCTTGTGCACCATTCAGGAAATTGGACACAGATGCGGTGAGCATCACTGCACAGAAGACTCCTGCGGGTAAGGCAGTAGAGTCAACATCTTCTGGCTGTCCCTAACAAATGGCACGACTCTCAGAGGGCCCTTCTACGGAGGCAAGAGGAAAGTGAGAACAAACAATGAGTAGAGAATGTAAATATCAGGCAGTCAATGTGTAAAAGTGAACTGGTTTCCACAAGCCATGTTTTGACTGGAGTCCTGGGAGGGAAGGCAGAATGTACCTTGAAGCAAATCACATTATCACAAAGGAGCAACCGAAAAAACAAGCCACAGCTATTGCAGTTATTTTGAATCATTCATCTCAGCAATTCAGCTCCCCTCTTTGCAGGAGGAGCCCCCGCAAAGCTTACCCTTACTGCTAACATCTGCTGTATCACATTGTATATACTTTGTATTGAGCAGTTTTGCCATCCTAAAAAAAAGACATGTAGAGCTTCAGTGAACACTCTACTCATCAATATTACCCTTGCCTAGTTGAGAGCACTGAGCTCTGCACAGTGCAAAAAGCCTCCTCCTTCTTTTTGAACTGGAAGGAACACCGAGTCTTGTAATGGACTTCTTTGTTCACTGACCCAAAATAGACAGAACCTGACCACTTTCTAGCACTAATATTCACTTTTCAGTTCAGAAACAGAAGAAAGTATGTCATGATCTGCATATTTTAGAAAGAACTGGTTGGTTTTACTGTTTTGTGTTGGGTGTCTGTGGGAACACTGTCTTCCCAAACCATCCTATGGACCAGCTCTGAGTTCTGTCCACCCAAGAGACTGCCAGGGACTCAGCCAGAAATAGTTCATGCACATCAGCAGCTTCATGGGATTTTTCCCTGTAAGCAGGCCTATACACTGTGACACTACTTGTAATGAGTCACCATCTAGCATGAGAAGCCACACCACCAGGGGAACAGTGTCAGAGCATCGCAGCTAAGGGGAAGAAAGCAGGTCACCACAGTGCTGGGAATGGCAGACACTCCCATATGGGAGAGCCACAGGGTATGAAAATGCAAGATGTCAGATTAGACATGTTGAAAATAAAGGGTATTAGGACAAGGAACCAGGCAGATTGGCCTCTTTCTGCCATGCAATAACCAGAGAGGTCAACCCTGTTGACTGTTTGCCTTCACTGAAGCCTGGGTGCAGCAACAAAACTCGTCACGTTTATGAATGCTTTTAACAGCCCGACCTAGCAATGCCAAATCACTTGTCCAGCTTCACTGCAGACAAAATAAATTAGCTCTAGCAAGATAAGTGTACCCTGGAAGGCTGGGATTTTCCAGCAGAGAGGGCCAAGTCTCTGTTGGTGGCAATTGGCACTGTTGCTCTAAACTCCATTTACAGGTGCCAAATGACCATAGCAGAGAACTTGGCAGTGGAACAGCAGTTGTAAAGAGTGACTTTGTGAAGCCTTACGTGCCCTTCACCTAAAGTACTGCAGCCTGCCCTGCCCCTTCAAAGCACTCCAAAGGTGTGGGATCCTGCTTACCAGCACAAAGAACCAGCAAAGCCCATCAGGAAAGTTTATTACCACCCTTAGCGATGTGAAGGCAGCAACCACCTGACCTGCATCAGGGAGAAATACCAACTACGTTTCCATGAGGCTCCCACTGTTCCAGCTCCTGATCCAACAGCCCCAGGAGAAGGAGCTGCAGTGTCTGAACCAGGCTCTATGAGAGTGAAATGTTGGCACCATAACGTCAGCTGCAAACTGACCTCAATAAAACTATGGGTGGCTTTTGTTCTTCTGATTGCAAACTACAATGGGTTCCCAGTCAACCTTATCCTCTTCCAATCAGTGTTTGCAGGGAGACAATTATCATGGTGATTCAGGCCCACGTTTACCAGGGGACTTTAGAGAAGCTGCAGCACTTACACTGATACACCAAGCATGTACTTGGGCTGCATGTTGCAGGAGCAGTCATGCTGCTTTGTCCACTCATTCCTAAGGTGGCCTGCTCCTGATCTGGCATCATTCAGATGTCTCCCATGCCCACATGTTTACCAAGCCAAATTGCTTATTATATCAAAACCCTCTGAAACTGGACTTTATAAGTCTTCAAATTCCCACAGGTGTTTGGCTTTGGAGTCTTGGACTGGCCTGTCCTGCAGCTAAAAAAGACATGCAGGTCCCAGCTGAATTTTGCCCCAGCCTGGTTGAAGTGGTCAGCTGCTGTTCAACTTGCCCAGCAGACTGAGAAGCAGGTAAAGGAGCAGAAGTCAGGCTTGTCAGTACTTGACCATTTGTTGCTTACCCTGTTAGGTCGAGCCTGAACTGAATCATGCTGTAGAGTACAAAAATAATATGTAGGATTCCCCTTGTGTAGGTGAAGCTTTGGGGCCCTTCACCAGTTTGCCCAAATGCTCTACACCCAAATAACTTGTATTCACCATTTGGAGTACGTCAATAGCTAAGTATTTCTTGAGAACCCCTGTCTAACATCTTCAGCTGCCTACCTGCTCCCAGCCAGCACCCAGTGGAGGCTGAGCCTCCACGCAATACCCCCCAGCGTGATTTTATTGTATTTTCTTTAATTAATCTCTGCAGGAAGCCAAAGGCTGTTCCTGCCCCTGGAGCCAGATCATTAGCTGGCAATCCAAACGTCACAGAAAGAAACTCCTTGACAGTGGTAATGAAACCAAGACAAAACCAAAAAACTGTGAACATTTTTATTGCCACTGGAGCCATCAGCATCCACAGAGTATACGCAGAGCTGTCAGCAATGCCTCTCCTCATTTGGGACCCAGTCAAAACAAAGCTCCAAGTCAAATTGCTTGCCTGACCATTGCATCAAGTTTTAGTTTCGCTCTCAGTCATGGTCTGCCACTGATTACGTTATGAAATTCATTAGGGAAGAGAAAATTGCAGTTAGTTCCTTGATGGAGCTGAGTGGTGCTATTGCAGAATAGCCAGGAGCAACCAGGGAAAACATGCCCATTAGAGCCTGGTCTAATTCCACCAGGATCTCAGCCAAGCAGTCACAGGACAAAGCAGCAATGCAAACGATGCACTGACAGATCACAGGGTAGCTTTTCAAAAAGGAGGGTATTTTTCAAGGCCTGATCATTTGGATTGTATTAAGAAACAAATGTGTACAAAAGCTTGAAGGAAAGGGAAAGAGTAAGAGACTATATTGCAAAGTTTTTCCTGTATTAGCTATGCTATACTAGAAGAATTTGGTGACATCTTTTATTGTCGTTAGTCAGATAATTGGGAAACATGTCATCTCACATCACCCAGTTCCTACCCCACTGCCACTGAATGGTCCATTTCTTATCGTTCTCACAGCAAAGGTAATGTCAGAGCAATGATATAAACGAATAAGAGCTGCTCAGTTTAATTCAGAAAGTGTTAAATGGAAGAAGGCACAAGGATCTTCACCACAGATTATCTCACCTGTTAGCAGAGACATAAATGAAAGCTAACTAAAAAAATCTCAAGGGAAGCCTTGTCTCGTTCCCACAGGCGGGTTGTGATTGAGCACAGGTAGTTTTCACAAGGCAATGGTTTTCTTTGTGGGACTAACTTCAACAGTTTCCCACAGAATGGAGCCACCGTGCCGGAAAGTTCGAAGCCGTAGGCTGAGGACCCCAAACTGGTGACACAAAGGGGCACAAAGCCTGGGCTGATCCTGACTGCCTTGGATAAGAGTACAGTGTAATTCTTACAAACCACAAATGACAAGGTGCACTGGGAGATTGGAGGGAACTTGTTTCTTCTGTTAGTAACCACAGGAGTTTCTTGTGGTCGGTAGTTCTGAGAAGGGGAAGCTGGACAAGCCGTAGGTGCAGGAGATTCTTGCCGCCTCTGGGGTTACCCACCCAGCCAGAGCTCAACTGATTAGGAGGGTATCAGAGTTACATAATGACATTTCTGGGCTCTTTTACTGTAAAGATGCAGGGGGCCTCTCCAAAGCAAGGGATGGAGGTTGTGGATAGCAAAACCACAAGAAATTGAATTAAACTGGAAGAACAATTTAACAAATTCATGTAAAATACGATGTACAACAAACATCTATATTTGTGTAAGTAGATATAGTGCATCACTATTTAAAACCTATTGAATCTAATAGTTCATTTAGACTGGGAGTTTTGCTTTTAAAATGCCTATAAAATTGCTTGGGATCCATAGGGATACACCTTTCCTAACATCGTATATATGAAATATTGACATCTATCTCTGAAAGCCCTGTAAAAAGAAATTAAATGCCTGCTAAAAGAAATAGGCATTTTTAGGATGCTCTTAGGATTAAGTTTCAGATGTTTTCTTCAGGATGAATCAAACTCTTCTCTTGTCCCCAGTGACTACCAAGAGTGTGTGGTTGCTAGACCATATGTAGATATCTGTGCTCTAGATGCCTGTATTTACCCACAGGAATCCCATCCCACATGTCCAAACATATGTTTAATAACTTTCAACAATATTTTAATGGAATTGAATTCAACTTCCTATAGAAAGTTCTTTCCAGGCTTTTGTCATTATAGGAAGCATCAGCCACCTGCAAATTGATTGTCAAATGAATGCCTTATATAGGATGCATCCATCAAAGGCCACCAAATTCAAGTTTTATGAGGCCAACATGTGTCAGAAGTCATTGCCACCCCTCACGGTGAAGTTACTGCCCATCATTTTCACAGCAAAGCTGTGACATAGCTCAGGTGTTTTTTGCAGACACAGTAGTTTTCTGTGTGGAAGAACTACAAGCAGCTTACCACAAAAATGACCATGAGGGATTGGACTACCTAAAAACAGGTCAGAGGAAAGTCAGCCTACATACCAGTTCCTGTCTTCTGAGACCAAGTGTGGCAACCATTTCAGCAACCTAGACTTTTTAATAGAGAATTATTTTGAAAATACCCTTATTTTCACATGAGCACCAGCTCCATAATGCAGGGCTATAGTTTCTTTAGTGTATTTCTTTCCTATTAGGTTTTTCATCCACAAGGAAATTCAAGTCTCCTCCCATATACCTCCTACAGCATTAAAATTATATGTAGATTTCAGATGGCAATATTAATTAGATACTACACCACCTTTCAGCATGGGGAAAACTTCCTCCATCATCTCATTGAATCTGGGAAAAATAACAGAAAAGCTGCAATTGTTTGGATGTTTTGTGTGACAATACTTTGAGAGACAAAACAAATCTCCTCCCAGCTCTAAAGCTATTGAAGAGATTTTCCTGACACACTCTAAAATGATTTATTGTAGGTCAAAGGGCAATTGCAAGAGAAAAAGATCAATCACACAGGGAGAGATAAGTTTTTCCCTTGATCTTTTTCTCTTCTTTTTTTTTTTTTTAGAGTGAAGAGCTTCACTTGTAGGATATTAATTTTATATTATTCTAGGACTCTAATTTCTTCACTGATTGTATAGTTTTGAGCTTGCTTTTCGTTAAGTCGTTTTATACCAGATGAGGCAAGTTCATAGTTCTGACCTTATAAAAAAAGAAGAAAATCCAACCAGTCAGCTGAGATGTTCTGATAAGATATTTTTAGTGACTGGAAAAAGTTCTCTGTGAGTGAAAAGAAAAATAAAGACTAGTCTGCAGCACTCTGAAACACAACCCAATGGTATTCTCATACAGCTGCATATTATAGGCCCATAGATGTCACTCTGATTCGTCATGATTAATGTTATCACATCCAGTCCCAAGGGTTGCAGTAATGATTGGCTACTTCTCATGAGGAGCTGTGAAATGGTTCTTTTGCTCTGCGTGCTAGACACAGAAATCATTTAAGTGCAATAGACTGAGCAAAGCTGATTACATTCACGTTACAAATTCACTGCATTCACTATGCAAATGTTTTCTTTGTCTCCACTATTAATGAAGAACATTGTCCTTTCATTTTTCAGGGAATTAGTCATGCAGATCCTATTGCCTGTCAGGAGCATAGCATGGCTGATTCCTCAATAACCATACTCAAAACATATCCTTACCTGGTAACTCATACTTATCATAGTAGCATACTGCAAGTGTGAAGAAATAGAGAATGCAATGGTTTTGTGCTCATTGCAATAGCCACAGCATTTGGGAATGCTTTTATTAGCCAGATATTATCTGCATAGCTTCGGTGTCTACATGTCCCTGCATGAGCAGAACAGTAAATGAGCTCTGAAAGAAACAAAACCTCCTCCAAACTGTTTTGAAGTCAAGTCCACAGAAGATCTGTGGCATGAAATGTACTCCAGGAGCTGGGACAGGATAGCTGATTCAGTTATGGCAACGTCCTACCCAGCCAGTAACAAAGAGAACCAGCCTGTAACTTTGGTGAGTCAAATCTCACCCTGAACTCCATTTGGCTGCACTGACATATGTCCACTGACTGTCACAGAGAACTACTGCCAAGCCAGCTCAGACCCAGACACACTGAATGCCCAAAGTTAGAACACGTGAAAAACACCCTTTAAAACTTTCTCATTTGAGCCTTAGTGAACAATGACAATATAGAGAATGGCAGAGTGAGAAAGCAAGACCACTCCCCCTCCAAAAATCAAGAAATTCATGTTATTGCAGGCTAGGAAAGATGGAGTCAGCAGTCGTTACTGCTCTTCATATTTCTGTAACAAAATGGAAAAGGAATCTCATTAATTTCCATTGCAACATATCCACAACTCAGTTTACAGCCACTACTCACAGTATCTTATTTTCTTCATGGTAAATCATAATAGACTTCCGGGAATGTTTCTTATTGCTAGATTTGTTTTTTGTCTGCTGAAAAATAGCTGTGTAAATAATTTATCTTCTTAGATTTTCAGTAATTAAATAAATAATTCAGCATAAAATAGTAAAAGACCTTTCCCATCCTCAGTTTTCTTTTGAAAGCTGGTCCTCTCCTAAACCCAATGTGAGTTGATTATATGATTCACCGAGTGTCCAGGTTCACTGATCTTGCACTTGAACCTTTGCATTGTATTTTCCCCAGGCTCTCTACATATTAGTAACATGGGTTTGTGACCAGTTAGTCAATCTTGTTGATAGGATGGAGATACTTCTTTCTGTTGCTGTTTTTTGCAGCATGTAAATGAAAGCACCTGAACCATTTGGTCACCCTGGGTATGGGGTTCACTCTATCATGAGCCACCTTGGCCACCACAATCAGTTACATCCCCCGTCATCTGGATCAAACTCCTTGGCTCCTAGTGGAGCATGGAACCCGAGGTCTGAGTTCAAATGTCCTTGAACTCAATGAAAATTAAACAGAGCATATTGCGGATGAACAAGAGACACTTAAATTCAGCTCCACATTTGTGCAGGCATAATACTATATCAGAGCTCTGTGTGGAGCTTTGTTTGTTTCTGTTATCCAGATATAAAATTAATTCTCTTTTTCGGATGGTTTGGGAGGTGAAAAACAAGAGAGAATCTGTTAACGCAAAATTGCACTAATGTTTCCCCAATATTATATGATCCACACCAGGTGTGGAAACACCGTGAGCTGGTCAATGGCAGAGGAGAGCAGACACCCAAGTTCGTCACAGTCCAAGAGGAGCCCCTGCTGATCACTGGAGGGATTGCAGTGAGCGCTGCGGCAAATTCGAGTATTTTTCGCCCGGCCCGGCAGAGGAATAGCCCGGCAATGTGAATTGAAAAGGAACTGAAAAAAGAAGACTCAAAAGCTGCTGGAGAATGAAAAACTAAAACGGATTCAGTCAAACACACCTTCAGTTTCATTTGGTTTTGCAACGGGCATTTTTACAACTGGGAATATCTGAAACTTGTTTTGTCCAAGTGCATGTTAAGACATAACCAAGCAAGCATGTCATCTTTATTCATTTTATACACTACATCATTATAAAGCTCCATTAAACACACAAAACAAATATCACTCATTAGGTAGACACCATAAATGGAAAGATTGGAATGATCTTCTGATCATTTCATAGTGAATTGTGTATAATTATTTGCCTGCTGTTTCATATCTCAGTGGTTGAATATTTTATATTTCCCTTTCTCCCCCCCCCCCCGAAGGTCCAACTGTGTTTGTATTTCTAGCGCCCAAGGTCAAAAGTTGTCGAAGATCAAACACAACATCTGTGTCACAGGAGAGACTAAAGCTTGGTTTTCATATCACCAGGCTCAGCTCCCCTATAAAACCACATACAGTGTGTGACTTCTGTACCTGAGGAACTTACGTGTTCTGTCCACAGATCCTACAGCATCTGAACTGTCTTCAAAGCGGATGGATGGATGAGAACTAACAGTATTCTTCAGTCTCCTTCACTTCTCACATGGACTTCACCTATACATAGGTTTACAGTGCAGGTGCAAAGGACCTTATCTTCTTACATTGCTTACTTATAACCAGTTCTATCTGAATTTGATTGAAGAAATCATGTATATGTAATGATGTAAAGCATGCCACTGTCTGCTTGTTAAAAGACCACAGTAAGTTCAGTGTAGAGTTTAGGAAAAGACAGCAGGAGACTGCACAATCGGTAAACACTGGGATCATACACACATGTATTTCACACACATACAATGCCACTGTCTCTTCTGTTCAATGCCATTCATCTTAACTTAGAAAAGAATGAAGACGGACAGCAAAAGGCATCAAAACCCATACACAGTATATAACAGGTTGAGATTCAGTTAGATACTTCTTTTGGGGACCAACTAATAATCTTACTAATAATCTGGCCACTAGCATCTACAGTGTACTATGCACCCTGCCTAGAGCCTGGAGACAAAAAGCAAAAGAAATAATCATAGTATCTAATCTAAATCTACCTGCTTTCAGTTGAAAGCCATTCCTCCTTGTCCTATTCTTGCATGCCCTTGTAAAAAGTCACTCTCCAGCTTTCATAGGCCTGCTGTCCCCACAATTTCTGATACAGGCCAGGATGCCTTTGGCCTTCTTGGCCACCTGGGCACAGGCTGGCTCATGTTCAGATGGCTGCCAACCAACATCCCCAGGTCTAGAAAAAGACAGGCAGCTTTCCAGCCACTCTTCCCCAAGCCTGTAGAATTGCATGGGTTGTCTTTGTTATGACCTGAGTGCAGGACCCAATACTTTGCTCTGCTGAACCTCATACAGTTGGTCCCTGCCCTCAGTAAAGCCTTCCTACCCTCAAGCAGATCCACATTTCTGCCCAGCTAAATGTTGTCAGCAAGCTTACTGAGGTGCACTTGATCCCCTCGTCCATTTGAGTCCTCTAACCTTCTGAACCCTCACTGAAGAGGAAAATCAGCCTGGTTCCCACTCCCTGGCATCTAATCATGACCTTCCTTGGGACAACCAAGGTAGCAATTCCTTTGTGTCAAAGCCACAGTTACAGAGAGACATCTGTTACATAGACAGTTCTATCATAGCAAGCAGAGGTTAAGATCAACACCAACACATACAATGTAAGAAGATAGATTCCAGAGGACATCTGTCTGAGGCAAGACCATGAGCATGCTTCATTTTACCAGTGTCACAGCAAGGAGCAAAGTGCTGAATTCAGTGGGATATGTTGCACAACCTTAGGGCTCACTTCATATCGTCAGAGTCATGTGGGAAGTAAAAGTGCCATTTTCACCTAGAAACTTATTTTCTTTACAGTGCCCCTGCTTGATACTGAACACTGACCAGAGCAGGAATGGTCTGATCACTCAGCTGTGTCAGGAAAGTCTTCTTAAAGGACTTTCAGCTGCTGCTGCTGGTTCTCTGAAGAGACATATATATAGAGAGATATACATAAAGCAAATTGGAAAAGTGTGGACAAGAAAAACAGAATGAACTGTCTCAGAGAGTCTGATCTGAAATGAACACATAGGCCAGGGAGGGGGTAGTCTCTAGAGATGTGTGCATACTCACATTACAACTAACAACAACAGTACAGCTGTTCTTTGTTCTTATTGAAGGATGAGGAAAGTATGTTTATAGATACATATAATTAATGTACAACTCCAGCTGTTTAAGAGGAAACTTGGAGTTACCCCTCATATCCTCAACATGTTATTCCTTATGAAACAGCTGAACCTGGATGGCCTTGCACACAGGAGAGCTGCTGGTTAGTACACTCAGAGTTATTCAAACAAATGTGAATTAAGGTCAGCTTAACTTTGAATAGGAGCTTCTGTCCTAGCTTTTAGACACACTTCATAAATTCATTTTTACTTCATGCATTTCTTAGGCTTGGATTCATCTCCTCATGTCCTGATATCCTGTGGTCAGTGTGAAAATAGGAAAAGCTCATTAGCTTCAGTGAGTGAAATGTCATTGATTCACAGCCTTCTTCATCCCGTTAGTACAAATTGAGAAACACCCAATGATCCACAATGAACCAGCCCTGGATTTATCCTAGTGCATGTAAATAGTGACCCTTGTTCACCGTGCTTGTACATGATCAACTGCTTTGATTTCCAGCCAGCTCTGAACACGTGAGTTTTTCTTGTGACTTGCTATCTATTTACGGTATTACAAATGCATTATGCATGCATTAGATCTCAAAATGAGTCTGAACTCTCTCAACCTTTCACACTGAGGATATGTCCTCTCTTAACCCTGCTGCACAGCTATTTGCTTGAGAGCATTTCTTTTTCTCCCGCTTCTGCCTGCAGAGAGCAAAATAAAGAAGCAAACCAGCTTTACAAACACTGAAATGCTATAAGTAAATAATAAATTTAGAATATCCTTCAGATGATTTTGCTCTGGCACAGTTTCCTGGTCCCTTAGGATCTAGCGATTGCACCAGTCAGGGAGTAGGATTAAGTCAGCATCCCCCTATTTCCCCAGTTTAGCTCAGCACAAGACAGGGGAATAAACTCAGTTCCAAAGAGACGCCATGGCAAGGAGATAATACCAAACATCCTGATGCCCATTCCTATACTCAACTACTAGGCACGTAAAGCCCAGTACCAATTTGATTACAGAATTGCAGTACCAGTACTGTGATACAGAAAATCAGAGCATCGAGTAGTCAAAGGCAGGGATTTAGGATTAAGATTTCACAGAAAAAAGGCTGGGAAGGTGATGAAGCATTGCAGGTCAATGTGCTCATTACTGATACTTCAAGAAGTAAGCTTTCAAGCTCACCTTGCCCCAAGGCCCTTTTTCTTTGGGAAAGGTGCCCTTTATGGGGGATTGGAAGCACATCTTAGTTGCTTTATATTCCCCACTCTAAAAATTATTTCAAGTGCTCATAACTTTTAGGAAAGCTATACTATTTAGGCTGATTTTTATTTTTTTTTATATGCAGAGACAAACCAATGAAAATACAAGAAAACCCTTTTTTGATTGATACATTTTATTTAGAGAATTCTGGGGCAGACAGGCAGTTTGCTACATAGCACAAGATAATGGATGTAATTACAAATGGGTGTATCTGGAAACAGAAGGGGGAAAGAAAAGCAAAGAACATGGAACTGAGAAGGCCAAAGCAGCTCTGACCCCATCAATCCACAGCAAGAAATTGGACCAAGCTAGAATTTTGTCCCTTCATGAAGACAAGAAAAGGTACTGAAAAGATCACTAAAAGCAGCCTTTTCATTAGAGAGTCACAAACCTTGTCTGATAATATGCATGGAAGTGAAGATCAAACCACTGATGGGATTATGATCAAGACACTGAAAAAAACCTTTGTTCTAAATAGAATGCAACTTTTGAGAGACGTCTTATGGTGTCTGACAAAATATCATAGGAGAATTCAAAAAGGGGCAAAAAGAGGCTTTTGAGGTTTTGAGAGCAAAGTTGTGACTGTTGAATCAACAGTGTTGTTTGGAGGGTTTATGGAATCCTTAATTTGATGCCAAAGTTGTAATGGAGAGACAAAACCAAGAGCAAGGTTGCAGAAAAGATTCTGATTTCAGTTTGGAAAAAACAGACTGTAAATGGATAACATTTTTTACAGATTGAAAGCTCTGAAGGAAACCAGGTCTCATTCAGAGGAGCAACTAGAAGAAAATTGGAAGTTCATAAAGGAACAGAAAAACTGTTCACAAAATTTGAAACGAGGAGCATGGAGAGATGCAGAGAGTGGGAGAAAACACAAACCAAATTTACACTTAGCCTTTGTAAAGAGACGCTCTATCTTGTGACAAGCAAAATGTTTTTGCTACTACTTCAAAGACAGAAATTACTTAAGTGGACGTAAAGTACATTACATTACCTCTACACAAGCAAGCATAATTCATTATGGGACAGATTCTAATGATACCAAAACAGAGCAGATTTTTACTTCACATGCTAGCAGATCCCTGATTAGTTTTAGATTGGGTGCACAGATCAGTGTGATACCTGATGTACAATAAAGAGAGTGAAGGCAGAACCAATCCCACCAATTCTCAGCTCGTACAAGGGACAAATCACTCCTGAAGAGGTGGCAGCTAGTCTAATAGATAACTCTGAAAACTTTAAATCTATGATCCAAGACTGATATCAATTCAATTGAATATGCTGGAAAAAATACTACTTACATTGTTATTCTTTTTAACCATGAACAGCATTATTAGAGAATATGACCACTAAACATGCAGTCTTACTTCTAAAATCTTTCTTTGTGAGCCACAAGGGGAGCAATAATGCTAGCAGACCACAACTGCCATGACTTTGTTTTGCAAAAAAGTTTGTTTCAAAAATACCATTATTTCAACTCTAGGAGAGCTACATTTTATTGCTGTTGTAAAGATTACTGCTAAAAGGGTGCTTAAAAGAGGTGAAGAGTCAGACCTGGAGCTGTATTTGATGCTGCTCAATTTCAGAGCAGTACCCTCTGCTACCTGCAGAGAACACTTCAGCCCCGACTGGCAGGTTATTTTGGGTGTTGGTGCTAAGCACTGGAGCAGTTTCACAAAGAAAGTGGATCATAAAATTTGCCATGATCATGGATAACATGAATTTAATGGGGCCACAGCACAGCAGATTAATATATTATATCAGAGGACAATAGCCTCTTGTGAAGTAACCTCCCTCCCACAAGGTAATTACTAACGGAAGACAGACCTACAGCTTCTGTAACAAAAGGAATAAAGAAAAAGCTAGTGAGTCTGAACCTTTGACATCAAAACCAGAATCAAGAGAAGAGGGGGCTAAAGCAAGAGAAGGCACAAATCTGAGTAAAGCAGAGCTAAATCTCATGAGATGCTTCAGACACCCACAGGACAGCAAGGGCAGCTGAGGGAATGGTTGAGATCTGATGATGCCTCTTTTAGAAACCTCTATTTTGCCTCTGATTGGGGATGAGTTGTTAGAGTAATTGGCTCTTTAGGAAGCTTCAGATAAAATATGCCACACTCCCTCCCAGCATGTTTGAGTTGAAAACAGCTGTCAAGGGAGTCAGCACTGATCTCAGTGGCTTGAAAAGCACACAAAGATCCTCTGTCCTGCCTTAAAGCTTTTTCTTAGATTGCCTTTTCACTGATTTCTTGTTACACTAAAGAATCATTGCTGCCCTACTCTCCAGCCCCAAATTCTCCTTAGTTCTCTTAAACTCACTTCTCCTCCAAGGTCCAAGCCTTCCCTTTTTCAAATCTTCTCATTCCTCTGCTCTCCACAAACATGTGGGATGCTTACAGGCCACATGTTCCATTTCCTTCAAGGCTGTAAGGAACATGGGAACCTGCTGTGCTATGGATTACCCTGCTAACACTCTTGCTTTGCATAGTAATTTAAAGAAGTGTTTGGTCCAGCTGATACTAAGTTCAGATACATACATGATGTTTCATGTTATGTTTCCAAATTTTGAATCTATTCAGTATACAACCTAAAAATGCACCATATACCCACTTAAAGATTGGAAGGAATATTTAGGTAACAAAATTAGTAAATACATGCTGAAACAAAGGTCACATACCCAGCCTCTTTTTGCACATTTTATGGATCCACTTTCAAATACATAGTGCCATACTCAGCCTGCTTTTCACATGTTCATCCAGTGCACAGGATAAAACTGGTTTACAGCTGCTGCTGCCTCAGCTGTAACTGGAGGTACAGGAAGCCATACCCCAAGCACACACAATATTCCAAGAGCTCTGAAAAACCATGGTCTGTAATTAGTGGCTATTGAATCTCTCTCTGCCACCAAGAATGAAAATAATAGCTTAACTTGACTTTAGTGAGAAAATGTTTTCTTTAAAGTTGGCATAACATTTGACTGCTAAGCTCCTGGATAATGAGTGATGTTGTGCTCAAAGGATGATTTGTGTGGGTCTGATAAGTAAATGAGCCTCACATCGACCATGCTGAGCTGTTAAATGACCATTGTCCATAGAAGCCCCAAGGGATGACAGGTTCTATGATCATACTGGCAGTGTTCAAGGCCAGGTTGGATGGGGCTTGGAGCAACCTGGTCTAGTGGAATGTGTCCCTGCCCGTGGCAGGGGGTTGCAACTGGTTGACCTTTAAGGTCTCTTCCAAATCTAACTGTTCTATGATTCTATGATTAAGGTGGATATGCCTAGATTACTTTCTCTATCTCCTAATTCGGGAGTACTCAAATTTGGCTTCTTTCAATACTTGTCAAAGGGACTGTTTCAGAGGTTTTAACAAAGATTTCAAGGAACATTTCTGAGCTACTGTGCCTGAGATCACAGGTCTCATTTGTCAGAGCTGATGGCCGGTAGCTGCTTCATTGTTGGAGTGTCCCAGGAGCCGACATACAATTAGTAGAAGAGGAGCAGCTAAGACCTATATTTAGTGCTAAGAAGCTGCTCCTGGCCTCCAAGTTTCACACAGCGACTGCTGCAGAGGGCTATGTGGGGCACGTCAGGTTTGTTGAAAGGAAGGCTTTCCCCTGCAAATGAAAGAGGAAAGAGAAGCACGGTTATAATGTGTTCAGCTTCTCCAGCTCCTGCCAGGAAGGAAAAGCAAATGTTAAGTCTAACTTTCATTTCAACTTACCACAGAGAGTAAAAAAAATTGGGCATTATAAGTGGTTATCTATGATCGAAATAAATTCATTCTAAGAGACTTTTTCAGATTATTTAATTATCATTGAAACTGGATTAAGAAACTTTACTCACTTGTAACACTGACTAATTCCATTTGACCACATGAGATCAGTGATTCCAGCTTTGGCCAGGCTTTGGATTGCCTAAAATTCCCAGAGCAGCAAGAACAAGACATGCAGTCACAAGGGATCAGTAAACATCAGTTTAGTGAGCAGAGGAACACTTTCAGGATGAATAGAGATTAATCTGAGCAAGAGAGCTTTACAGAAACACAGCAAGGGAGAAACCAAACTCTGATACATAGGATCAAATATCAGCTGAGAAAGGGTTAAGAGTATTGAACACAAGGTTACAACAGGGTGAAGATAAATGAAGGTACCTGATAAGCTAAAGCAGCAGCCCTTCTGTGTGTGTATATATCAGAGATCTGAATCTTCATTTATTTGCAATTTATTTTCACCTGTGATAAGGTGGGTGGAAGGTACTGAGTTGGCAATTTTTTACAGTCCCTTTGAAAGGGCATAAGAGATGAGCGTAAATGGTTGCCAGGAACCAGGGAGGGGTGAGAGATGCAATGACAAGCTTCCAGCACTAGAAATAGCTCTTTTTTCCTTTGTATTTAATAATTTCCCAGAGTGACACATCATACTCATTTCTAGTCCTGGGAAAACACATCTTGAAGTTATGATATCATTATGTATCAAAAAGCCATTTCACATCATTTATTATTTATTCACTGAGGCCTTGAGAGCACTTGAGTTTCATCCATTTGTGCAGAAAAGCTGCAACCCAGCCCCAAGAAATTTATTAGATAAGAAGACGTTTGCTATAACTAAACTTGCGTCAGATTTACTTAACAGATTTCTAAATTGATTTAAGTGGTGCAAACCTTTCTGCAGACAATGTAAACTTACCTTAGATGTTACTTGCAGAAACTTAATATCCATAATCACTGTCTGGAATCAAATAAACTGAAGTGAGACTCTCAAGTTTAAGGTGTTCATTATGTGGGTTGTATATCTGGGGTGTATAAGTGAATCGCAAACAAAAGTTTTCAAAGGCATTTCTCTAGAAAATCAGTTTTGGAAGAAGTGATCTTTTGTGTCTAGAAAACCCCTTGTAAAATATTAAACAGCTTTTACACCATCACTTTGCTGCCTGACTTTCTACTTAGCTGCAGCTGCCTGGGTTTTTATAAGGTGTTAATAAATCTACCCATACTATTTTTAAATAGTTTGTCAGAGGAATGCTTCCTTATTCATGCCACGATGACCAAATCTGTCTGGGAAGTACTTGGCTGCCTTACAGATGGGCACTGTAGAAAACCCCTTGATAAAGACAGCTGATTGTGTTGTAACCAAAAATAGCTTCTGCCTGTATTAAAGACACACACTGAATGGAAAATCTGACAGTAAAGAGGTGCTTAGCACCTGTGCTTAGTGCTAATGAGAGCCAAGCCAAATGTAGTGTGCAGCTTGACTGTCCTTTCCTCCTCTTCCTCACATACAAACTTAGGTATAGCTGAATTTCTGTGGGCAAGGGGGATGTGCTAGACAAAATCCCACAAAATCCCTTCAGGCCCTGATTTCTTTTGCTTTACACAGAAAAGCTGAATTTTCTCAAGAGAAAAGAAAGAAGGGCAGAGAGGAGAAGAGAAATAGGATGAAGAAGTAGCCAAAAAAGCAGAGCACCAAGCATATGGCACAAGCAAGATGGGTATATAACACAGTAAGAAGACAACCTTTGCTGTGCTGGGGACAAACTCTGGCCAAGATGGCTGCAAATTATGTCTTTCCTGTTGAAAAGGGTAAATGAGATCTACAGAACTTCTCAAAAGTCACCGCTGCTCACTGCGGTGGCCCAGAGAAGCCCGTCATGGGTAGCTGAGCTTTCTCTTGCGGCATCAATGTCTTAGTAGCTCTTCTTCTGCATGTTTTTTTTTTTGTTGAGGAATTGGAGTCAAAGGCCTAAAGGTGGTAAACACCACATCAAGTTCAAAGTGGCAGTGGGTGGGTGAAAAGTACGTTAGTACACAGACCTGGGAACCAGCACATCTATGCTTAGTTAAACCTTAGTCTACCTCTCGAGATAGAGATTTGTAGTCCTAGGTCAGAGACTGTAAAAGCAGTTTAATATACTCCTTTTTTCCATTAGATAACTAAATGCTTAAGTGAAAATTACACCACGAGAAAACCACCATTATCAAATGGAGTATTAGCAAGTTACAATTTAAAATGCAAAAGGGATGATAAATGTATAATTGGAAAAGCAAGGTTCAGAAAGTTCATCTCTCCCAGTTTCTCTGCCAATTCTCCTTTCCATCTGCGACACCAGGCAGCCACTGCATTAAGCCCAGACACTGCTGGTGGACCAGGGGCTCCCCACTACACAGCCCAGGGCTCCCTGCTCAGAGCCACAACCACTGGGCTGCACAGCCCCACTCATGCTTCCTACTTTTCTCAGAGACCTGTAAACCTTCCACTCCTAGTGATGGATTCAAAATGCAATTTGTGCCCAGTCTTGCTACAAATGCCCTCAAGTCATGCTTAGCAGGATGCTCTCCTGAGACATGAGGACAACAAGTTCAAATACACCAGTGTGCATGACGGGCTGTGAGCCACAAACATTGATCTCACATGAGTTCAAGTGGAGAAAGGCACTGACTAATGAAACAATTCAATAGCCAGCCACAGTCAGGACTGTGTGAACCATGAAGTGACAACAATCTTGCACGTATTCATGGCATATTTAATGTACTTATATCAAAAAGCTTTCTCGGTCCTGCTTACAGAGATAGAAATAGATACCACTGTCATTCCCAGGTTTACTGAGGGAGCCAATGAAGGCTCCAGTGTATTTGTGGATTGAACCCCATTGAGTTTTACTGGGATAAAAGGTGCCTCCTATGTCTGTGCATTTGTTGCTTCCTTTTTATTTTTATCAGCACAGACTTCAGAAATGGCACCCTTGGCATCAATGTCTTCCTAGAGAACAAGGAATATTGCAGCTAAAGTGAGTACCCAGAAGACATGCAGCAATAGCTAAATAAATGAGCAACTCCTTTGTGCTCATACTGTCTGCCTCTTTGTGTTTCCATACTCAGGACCTGATCTTGCTTCCATTAAGAAAGATGGAAACACTCCAAGTTCTTTTGGTGGGAGCAAATGCCTGCCTCTATACACTCCAGTCTCTGGGGTTATATATATTGTAGACTGTATTCAAGCTATGTGCCTGTATGTATTTCCTATGCAGTTCCAGTTTTTACAAACCTCTGGAGTTTGCAGCTTTGTCAGCAATGACAATAACAAGTTTTATTCCAACTGGTGTGTTCCCAGGAAAAGTTTTCATTTTGAAAAAATGTCACTTCCCAATGAAAAAACTGTTCTACTGAAGAATTCTTCACTGGTTTTGTCTTCTGAACTAATTTAAAGGCCCATCTTTTCTTTGGGTGCTCTGCACAATCAGGAAATACTGAATCAAAACATCTGATACTATAGTGATTATATTTTTCTTAGGTCCATCTTCTGCAAGCATTTAAATACACTTCTGATGGGACCCATTTCAGCTAAAGAGAGACAAGGAACTGTCCCTAGTTATTTGTTCTTGTGCATCCTGCACAAACAGTAGCAGTAGAAGCTCCCAATTCCTATTCTGGTTGCTTTATGGGACAGAAGTTAACAACATTTGGAAGGTCTTCTACACATAGAAGCTTTGTCAATGTCCTCACTATAAAAAGCAAACACCTATAATAGCCTTTGAATTTTAATGGGAAATTCAAATGGCTTCTAGATTAGAATATATTCTTGATTTTGGCTTCTACTCACTCTATGCACACTTCCATGCATTTCCCAGTCTTTGGATTCTAACATGTAGCATATGTTCCCCATTTAGCTCTTTCTTATTTTATGTTGGACTTGTGGTTGTGGCAAAAAGAGCAAAACAGTTGCTTTAAGGGAAAATATCTGTTTGCAAAACAAACTTTTCTTCATATTTGTATGTCAGAGCAATCAAAACCTTTCTGTTCTTTTTTTAGATAGACAAATCTGCAGGAAGAATATCTTCTATGAACATTTAAGTTATAAGTGCAATGGTCATGTATTATGGGAGCTTGTTTAATAAAAAATGTGCAGAAGAGCATGTTTCAAGCTGTGTTTATAGTCTTAAATTACTTGTGTGTTTCACGTGTATAGAACCATTCAACTTCTGCAATGATGCTGTGATCTTAAAAATGCAAGAAAATACATTCTTCAAATAAATTGCCTTGTCCATAATTGAAAAGTTCCTGGAAAATGATAGGTAGTTAACATTTCTATCTGCCAGTGGTTAGTGAAATATTAGGCTGTATCTGTAAGTCCCACAGTGAACAAGCCTTCCTGGACACCTTCAGAGAGGGAGGACCAGGGATGTAGGGAGAGAGCAATGTGTACTAAGTAAGCACTTGTTAGTCTCACATAGTAGAAAGGGGGTTTGGAGCCATATGTAAGCAAAGACTAAAAGTAAAGCAGATGTTGTAAGACCACAAATCTGGAAAAATAT
Source organism: Psilopsiagon aymara (assembly GCA_024733675.1). Classification (NCBI taxonomy): domain Eukaryota; kingdom Metazoa; phylum Chordata; class Aves; order Psittaciformes; family Psittacidae; genus Psilopsiagon; species Psilopsiagon aymara. Next base: position 8,969 of record JANRGW010050161.1, on the reverse strand, counting down.
CCGCCACCACTGTCACCGAGTATAAAACCAAACAGAAAGAATTCAGGGTAGCTTTGCAGCTCTTTCTCCTAGTGGCTACAGACATATACCATTGAAGATACAATTGCTTATTGCAAGGTTTTGCCATATCCTATAATAGAAGCTGATAGAGACCACACCTGAGAATATTCTTAGCAAGGAATAATGTCCCAGGAGTTGCAGGTGCTCTACGACTTCCCAGAATTCAGCCAAAATTACAGCACCCTTTTGCATCAGTTTCAGAGGTTTGTGCTGGTAGAAATACAAAGGAAACATGAAATGCACGGACATGAGGTGCCTTTTGTCCCAGAACTGGAAAACACTCTGGAAATGTCATGGATTTAGCCCCTGCAGAAACCTAACGGGACTAAAATCAGAGCACTTTATAGAAGATGCAGGCAGGGAGGCCTATGAACAAGTATCACTTCAACCCTCCACATGCCCTCTTGTCTTTACCAATATTTCTTGATACCAAGCCAAGAGTGGGTGGTGGTGGTGAAGGGGCAGGGAAGGGGGGGGTCTTTTCAGTGGAGTGAAGGGGACAGCAAGCTCTTAATTCAGTTAACGATCTCAGGAAGTGGTTTGTCAGTTTAGAAGTAGTCCCTTCTCAAAGCCAGTGCCCTTCTCAGAAATTCACTTGCAGTTCTCTAAAGATAGATTGCGCAAAAACACCAGGGGGCCCTCGGGAACCTGCAGCCACAATTCCCCAAGGCAAGGACCTCCAGAATAGGGGAGAAATGCCCCCGTTTGTGCAGCTGCTCTGTGGACTGAACCAACGCTCAGAGGAGCGGGTCTCTTATGCAAGTTATCAGGTTTCATATCCGCAGTGACCAAATTTTGTTAAAAATATGACAGCTGCTCCTGTCATTTTCTTTCCATGTAATTGTAACCGTAACTTCAAACTGCACAGGCACTGTCTGCCTTTCAGCAATGGTAAAGGGAGGTCTGCATAAAGGCAAGGACTTACCAGAAGTTGACAGCTTTGGCACCGAAGGATCAGGTCCTCTTGGGACATCTCACAGATTGCATAAAAGAGTTTGCAAACTACAGCAAGTAATAGATGTGCTAGGCGATAGCCAGAGCAAAGCAGGATTTTGTTAGGTATAATTGCAATAAACCAGGAAATTGTTTGATGGCACTTCAAGGTTTAACTCCCAAGTTGCCTTGAGCAATAGTGAAGATTTGAGCGATGAAACTATAGAGTATCAGGATGTCTTATCCACGTTCCCAGGAACCATACAATAAATCCTTTCATCAGAGCCTCTAACATGCCCTGTGAGAGCATTTTATTCACCCTTAAGGAATCACTTCAGCTTATCCATCTGAATGACAACATTTTGCACTGGTGTAAATAGATTATCTGCATGGATGTCAACAGACTGACTCAGAGCTCAGCATCCTTGCAACTGGGGAACAGAATCATAAAATCATGGAATCATAGAATAGTTAGGGCTGGAAAGGACCTTAAGATCATCTAGTTCCAACCCCCCTGCCTTGTCTTTGAATTATTTTCAGCCCAATGGTTCTTCAGTTAATTTATACTCCTTTTGTTAACCAAAGCTGCAGAAACTGGCACAAAGGCAAAATGAGTGCCCCAATAACCCAGTCTGCCACCCCTGGCAGAAGTAACTGCTTCATATCTTAGAGTAGGTCCAACTTGCTCCATAATTGCTGGTCAGATGAGGGCACATATCATGCATCACAGTAGTGTTTTGTGGAGCATTATGGTTCTATTTCCATCCCTATTACCACTTCAGCAAGTATATACCCATCCTAAGGCTCAACAGCAAGAGCCTTGCTGTCCCTTCCTCAGTGGTGGTGGTTGTATCTCAAGAAAGGAATGTGTCCATCCACCATGATCCAGACACTGTATCTCTCAGAGTGACTTCAGCAGTGACAGCTTGTTTGTTGTTTTCTCCCACAGACATTTTACCCTACTGTAGACCAAATACTTTGGGCAAAACCAAAACACCTTTGTGCTTTCTTCTGTTGTGGAATTGTTTGGGTTTTTTTGTTTGTTTGTTTTTAGGTCTTTCAATTTTGGTTTTTGGTTGGGTTTGGTTTTTTTTTTGGTTGGTTGGGTTCTTTTACCAATAAGGCATTGAATGCTATATGGCAGAGAGAGATGGGCTTACTTTAAAGTTCCTTAGACAGAAAGGTCACAAAGAGTGTTCCTCATACAGCTCGAGCCAGAGCTTGCTTGTGAGCAGCAGCTGGGTCTAACCTCCTATGGCAGCAGCTCTCCCCTTCTCACACCCCTGAACCTGGTAAAGCCACAGTGGAAGAAACCTACCTGGTCCATACTGCAAAGAAATGGAAGATGTGCAAAAAAGGTGGAAAAAAGTATGCAACAGAAATCAATTCACTTCAAAGTGGATATTCCACAGCAAATGATAATCTTAAGTCAGGTTTCAACTGGTTTATTAAGTCTGCTATCATGCCCTCTCCTGGCCTGTGGCACCTCTACAGCTCATATGCAAGCCTTGTTTCATAATTCTCTTCCCGAAACATTTACCCTTAGCTTAAAGTGTCCTCCTCATTTGGAGGTCCTCTCCTCTGCCTCTTTGTTTCCTTGTCAACCAGTTACACAGGCAAAGAAACCTTGAAGAGATCTACAGAAGACACCTGCATTAGTGAAAAAAGCTTGAAGAGATGGCTTAACACCTCAGTAGCTTCCCAGCCCAAGGTGCTTCCCATATCCTGGCTGATCTGGCCAGCTGCATCTCCCAGCACAGGAGCTTGTTACAGCCATGGGGAAAAAGGTGGTTTGAAATGACACTAGTATACCCAGAATGACAAGAACTCATGTACTTTCTTTGGGGTAGCAGCACATCACGTTGCCACCGTGATCCCTTCCCTGAATATTGCTCAAAGACTCTACACATGTGAGTAAATGCTCCACAAACTCATCCAACACAGTGCACAATGCAGCTAGCAGATGTGGCCTTGAATCATTGGCTTTGCTACTGAGCCCTCCCAGTGTACATCCTGCATAATGGAAAACATCAGCTTTCAGGAGAATTCATAGGATGGTCATGTATAGACCCACAGGCAAAGAGAGTCTGCTCTGCTCCCCAGTGAATGACTCAGACACCCGAATGAGTGGGCTCTGTCTTTTCAGCTTCCACTTTCCCAGTCATGGCCTGTTCTTGTGTTCCTCACTTACGTTAAATTCCCACACTGGGCCCTTCTTGTGTAATTTAGACTGAGATTTTCTCCTCTTTCTTTTCCCTCCCTCCCCTCCGCCCCCCGCATCCTCTGTACAACAGAGCTGGCCACACAGCAACAGAGGAAATGAACAACATCTGGTGAGACTGATTCTTCGTTCTTGTAAGCAGTGTAAGCTAACAGCTGTGTCAGGCATTTCATCCAGCTCTGGAATAGAAAAGAAATCAATCACGCATTCCCCTTTACCACATCTCCTCATTCTGGCATCTGTACCAGTCCTGCAAGATAATTGCCTGTTTCACTTCCCTGAAAATATACTGGAATCCCCCCTTTGTACAGATGATACCCCTTGATGCAAATACAATGATTCTTTTAAAATACAGGAAAGTTAAGACAATTAATAAAATATTTTAATAAATCTATACATGAGCTTTTGTGTGGGTTGAAAAAATGAGGAAGGAAGGGTGTTTACTCACTGAGGTGCCTAATCACTGTTGTATCCAATGGTTCTTGGTAGCACCTAGGCACTTAGAAAAGACACTTTTAGGCATAGCCATGAGTTTTATCAATATGCCAAATGATGCCATAATGGCAGCAACCTATCTTGTTGGATTGAAACCTTACTGCTGACTGCTCTGTAAACCAGAGCATAGGGACAGATGAGATCCAAGGCAGTAGCAGCCACAGAAGAGCAGTAGACATAGCAAGAGAAGACTAATTTTCCTATATCTTACGGCTCCGTCAGCCTGCTTTGGAGCTGATTAATCTCTTCTTTTCAGTGTTCCTGCTGACACTGTCATGGAACTGCCAACAATCTTCAATTCCCATGGCAGTTTCTGTGATGCAGACAGCTGACCACTAAGTACTCATCGAAGATCCACCAACAGTAATAATTACTGTCCCACAACCTCAGCTCTGACAACAGAAAGCACAGCATGGCTCAGGAGGGAGGATTCAAAGGTAGTTTTTAGGAGTCTGGGGCAGCTGAGCAGTGGGAAACTTGCCCTGTCTGTCTCCCAGCTGTTCATGTTAATGGTCTCATAGATAAAACAGCAGCAAAGAGTCACAAGCAGGGAGCATCTTCATCTGCCCCTTGGGGTGCTGGTTTTGACTCAATTTCAGTGGGATTCTGGTGAAGTGAATGGCCACAGTAGTCTAGGAAAAGAAGTTTGTTTATCATCAGTCTGGACAGGTATTTGGTCTACAATCATAGACAAAACTTGGACACATCAATCTGCTAGATTGACCATGCAGGCTGGATGCTGGACTTCTCTGCCAAGATTTAAGCAGCCTGAGATCTTATTATCCAGCTGCTTTCCTAGGGGCACTTCAGAGTAATGTTGCCCACCTCCAGACCTCTAGAGATGTTTCCTGAGGGACCTATAGGATTAGCCATGCCCATGAGCAACTGAAAAAGAAAGGATGATGCTAATGTATGATACTGCATTTATCACACTGTCCTGCAGTTTTGCTAAAACTGGAAATAGCTAACTCAAGAAAGCATAAAAGTAAAAGAAACTCTCTCTTGTCACAAATGTCCCATGGCCACAGTGAATTTTCCAGTGTCTCAACACTGACCTTCATCCTGAAAATCTGCACAGTAAAATAAGGGGCATATTATATCTTCCTCTCTGCCAGCTATATGCACATAAAAGCAAGTTCTCTTCTCAAACCAGTGAGATTCATCACTGTAGAGTGGAGAATTTTCAGACAACCTAAGAGAAAGTAGGAAACAGCCAATAAAAGACATACGTAATCAAGGGAAGCAAGCTATAGCGCTAGGGGTTTGCTCGGGATTCAAGATTTTCCAATAAGCAATGTAACAGAACAGGTTTATGATTTCACCATAAAGTTGCATGATACTGTTTAATGAATTAAACATTCGCATATAGGTTCAGAGAAAATATTACTGACTGGGAGAGCATAAAAGCATTGGGACATTCTTCACGTTTATTACTCATGAAAACCTAAAGAAAGCAAGCAATCACAATAGCAATGAAACATACTTTTCCACCCACGTAGCATCTGATCAAATATTCACAGATGGAATTTATATGGGGATTTATGGTAGTTTTTTTAAGATGCAGTTGTATATTAGGTTCTGCTAAAATCCAAATATACACATATATCTTAGGTATTTATAGGAGTCTGATTACCATAATAATTGAGCATTTCACCTCTTTTAATGTATTTATCCTCACACCATCCTCGAAGGATGGGGTACCATTCCCAATGATGAGATAGGAATGAAGGCACAAGAGAGTCTATGCACAATAAAGCACCTTAGCTGCCTTCAGTTTGGATATTGCAATGCTTAGAAATTAAACATTTGGTTACATGAGAGTGCTCAAAAGAGCAGAGCTAGACAGCTTCCCAACCAGCTATTAAGAAAGATTACATGCTTCCCTGGACAAAGCAAGGATAATTATCTAATGTAAAATTAAATTCCCCAGGACAATCGCATTTTGGAATACTCTGCCAAAAAGGGAGAGTCCTGCCATCCAGCAGAAATCAAGTAAAACACAGCTGAGAGATCTAAGAACCAGATTATTTATTTTTCTTTTTCTTTTTCTTTCTTTTTTTTTTTTTCTTTTTTTACCACTTTAACACAGTCTTTTCAGATGACAATTATCACTTAGGTCCTAAATTCTGCCTAAGCAGCCCCTGTGAATTCTGCCTAAGATACTCACTGCAGGTGGGTGAGGGAGGCTGTGATAAACTTGCTATCTCCCGGGAGCAGCAACAGCCCATGAGGTAGAAAGGAAAATGCTCTGTGATTATGATTATGCTCCATTGCCTTTGGTCCCACACCATCACACTACTGCCTTCATCCCACCAGCACTCAGCTGTGCAGGACTGGCTCACCTGAGGGTCTGAACTCTACTCAGCCACATACCTAAGTATTTTCCACGCTGATGCTCAACCCGAACAGGTCCCTGACAACATAGATTTATAGAAGTTGCAAGATTGATATTTCTGAGGTTACTAAACCAAAGCAAATAAGTATCTTTTTGCAGCCTACAAACTCTTGCTCTTTGGACTTGTGTTCCTGACATGAAAGCATGTGTGATAAGACGGTAAAGCAGGGAAATCTTTGATAAATGAGACTGAGCATATGACTCAGACTCAGGAAGGATCATTCAGTTGTATTCACACAAAGATAGGTTTCAATTCAGATTCAATGCACTGGCACATTGCCCAAGGACTTGTGCTTATGGATTTTGGTCAGAACAACAGAAACTGACAATCTTAGAGGGAAATACAGCCTAAATCATCCAAAAGCGGTAATTGACTCACAGCAACATGGAAACAGGCCAGAACTACATTTGCTTCTGATGTGGAGGGAAATCATTCAAGCCTTAGCATCAGTGTTGTGGTCAGCTTGGAAACTGGAGTAAATTTGATACCACTACTGTGCTGAAAACATTTAAAAGAATTTTCCCACTCTTCTTCCATCCCTACCTCTAAAAATTAGCTCATAACTACTCAGTCTCCAACATCTAAAAAGCATATATATATAACCTAAATCCACTTTGACAGCCAGACATTTAAGTATATCTCTATAAACAAATAATCTCCATCTAGTTCGCAGTTACCAAATGGAAAGGAAGTTACCCAGTAAAATCCTCAAAACACAGAGGCATCTGGCTTGAGTACTGTATTCATTCCTCCCTAAACACAAAAAGGTGTCTTGTTGGATCACTGATGGGCTTGTAATACAGAGGGACACATATTAACACACCACCAGGAAACACAACGTCAGGTCCATAAGGTGCTATGTGCCATCAGCTGGCACTGAACTCAGCAAGAGGTGACATCGACCACCTGATACTCATCCCTGCACATTGTGACTTCTGCATGACACTTCTTCAGAGATTGCCTTGCCTTTCCCAGAATCATCAGCCCAGCAAAATCCTGGAGCTAGGGCTGTTCATTCAACAGCAATTGGCAGGTTAAACACGAACAGTTAGAGGAGGTACTTCCCTTGACTGCCCATTCACTAGAGGCTGCTGAGCTGCAGTAGATACAGTCAAACTGTATGTGATGCAGTTCCCAAACCACCATCTACAACCTGGGTGGTTACAGAGCAGATGCAAATGGCTGTAGTCCAAAAGTTACTTCACATGCAATTCAGCTTTCCTGCAAAGAAAGAAGGAGCAACCTCTGGGAGAAGGACGGAAGGAAATACCGGGGAAGGCAATTATCTCTGCCATCTAGGTTTCATTTCCCTTTCTGTGAAGCAATATCCTTAGGAAAAGATCCATTTGGAACTTTGAACTACCTTACTAAAAACATCCTATGTGTTATTTTTTTAGCAGCATGTCTCAGTGCATTATTGGTCATCTTATTTGTTATTTTAATTTGAAAGCATATTTCATTTGAAATGAGTAAAGAAGGAAAACCTCAGGCTCTTTTTTCTAAGTTCATTGTTTCTAGGCTGAAGTTGCAATATGTAAAAATCACTTCAGCTGTTTTTTGTCATTACTAGAAATAAAATAATGACTGAATGACTTACTATCACATGGCATTCAGATTACAAAAGCAGCACTACATAAAAACCAATGTGGCACATATTAAATGGATTAAAATTGAACTAGATTTCTAATAGTGACTGTATGATGTGGTTACTTGACATAGCTGAAGATTAGACTCAGTGGCCCAGGAGGTCTCTTCCAGACTTACACTCCTAAAAAGCAATTGTTAATAGAGCATCATCTTCAAAGGCAGAGTATTTTCTGTGGGTCTTGTAGAGATCTCCTTTTGTCCAATGTTACTCAACATCTTTAGCCAGGATGGTGAAGTTTCTGGAGGACACAAGCATTTGGAGAACAGTAAACAATAATGGGAATGGGTCAATTGTGCTCACGTCTTGGTAAACTGTGCTATTTTAAATGTCATTCTCCAATGAAACTCACTCTTCCTACATCTGAGACAAAGTCACTCTTAGAGCATAACCAGAAGTACGTGCTTCCAAAACCCCATTATAATATCCAGTAAAACAGGAGATAAAATGTTGGGTTGTACAAAGACCATGTTGTGAAAAGTGAAATGTTATTATTATCTCTACCTGGAGTGCTGGTGAGTCTATTACTCAAATAATATGTGCAGTCCAAGGAGGTAGCTGAAGCACTGGAAAGGTGCCTACAGAATGATTCTATGTCTGGAAAATTTGCCTTAAAACAAAAGACTTAAGAATCTCAGCCTCTTTAACTTCTCTAACAAAAATCTGAGAGGCAATGGAATCACAGACTGTATTTGAGGAATGGAAAATATTCCTGACAATAAAAAGTTTCTCAGTTTAGCAGACAAAAGGCTTTCAGTGTCTGACCAGCTAGAATTTGAAATTTAGATTCAGGTGAGATAAAGCATAAATTTTTAATAATCACTACAGATACTAACTGAAACAACTTATCAAGGAACATGGTAGATCTGTAAATCTCATGGAGTCTGAAAGGCCAGGTATCTTCCGTAATAACATGACCTGGCTGAAAGAAGTATTCTTCTCGATATAGGGTTAACAAGGGTCCTTACTGAGAAGAAAGCAGTATGGGAGGTCAAAGCCCCTTTACTGATTTTAAAACCTGCAACAAAAGCTAATCTGCACACTTATACGTACCATCATAGAATCATAGAATAGTTACGATTGGAAAGGACCTTAAGATCATCCAGTTCCAACCCCCCTGCCAGGGGCAGGGACACCTCACGCTAAACCATATCACCCAAGGCTCTGTCCAACCTGGCCTTGAACACCGCCAGCGATGGAGCATTCACAACTTCCCTGG